>JASVER010000084.1:760662-975733 GCA_030449065.1 Oceanodroma leucorhoa | reverse complement strand
GGGGGGGGGGGGGGGGGGCAGGGAACACTGCTCGGGAACTGGCTGGACATCGGTTGGTGGTGAGAAATTGTTTTCATTTGCATCACTTGTCTTTCTTGGGTTTTATTTTTCTCTCTCTTTGTTATTCCCCCCCCTCCCCCCACTTTTCCTTACAATTTTTTATTATCATTATTATTTCTTTTTTTAATTATTAAACTGCTTTTATCTCAACCCATGAGTTTTCTCACTTTACCCTTCCAATTCTCTCCCCCATCTCACAGGGGCGGGGAATGAGTGAGCAACTATGTGGTACTTAGTTGCCGGCTGGCGTTAAACCACGACACTGTCTTACAACACTGGGAACACCTGGGGTCTACAGTACCTACAGTACCAAAGCAACACTTTGACTCATCTGTTAACAGTGAACAGAGAGATAAATATGCTCTGATTTGTCTCTGTAGCCCTCTTCAGCTGTAGCATCCTATAGTCTCTTCCCATCTAAATGTAAGTAATGGAAGTAGCTTACAAAATCTGCAGGCTCTTACATATTCATGCCAGTGGCCTCAAACAGGTAGGATATTTCTCACATCACTTAAGTTATGACTTACCTCTCCCTCAACCCTTTCCTTTCTTCACAAGTAGAACAGAGAGATGAGCAGAAGGGTTGGATTGGTAACTAGGAGGCATCAAGTTTTCAGGAAACCTCTTTACAACCCTATGTAACCTTTACCCTCACTGCCATACTTCCCTCAGAAAAAATAATTAAGGGAAAATTTTCAGTTTTAAGAATTTCATTATGTAGAAATTGCGCTGACATACGGAAGTCTCCATCCTCCCAGAACATCGACAGCTCCGTAAGTTGTGGTTTGTCTTTATGTACAAGCCGTGCATCAACTGACATACAATTGTCCCATTATGGTTGAAAACCATATTTAAAATATAAAAGGCACTAAGGCCTTGTTTTCTTGGCACCACTGAGTCCCACCAAAACCTATTTAACGCCCCTGCACTCACTCACAAACCAAGACAACTTTCTTTGCTAAGTGGATAGGCTTGTGAACTGAAATGCTCCTTCTGCAAGTCAAAGGTTGCAACAGATTAAATAGAGCAATAATTCATTCACTACTGAAATAAGAACCATACATTGCAGACACACCCTGAACTTGCTCTTCTACTGCAACGAGAGAATTTCAACTGTGAATCACTTCGTAATATCCATTGAAATCTGCCTTGAACGCTGAGCACTGAGATAGAAACCACCTTAAGGTAAATCTACCTATCCAATAAGAACAAGTGAACATAAAACATCCTTGCAGCTCTGCCATGCTAGCTCTCTCTCTACTTTAAATATTTCTAGTGGGTTTGATCCCAGAACACTAGATTTTGCTTGCTTGAAGAGATTTAAATCTTTTTAGTACGCAATTGACTTTATATTGCTAAAAAGAACAGACTTCTGAAGAAAGGTTTGTGCAGGGTCTTTGCTAAGTTGAGGTCTTCTCAACCCCGCTCTATGCTTAAGGGAAAATTACACCCACTTGTGTTGCTTCTCCCTCAATTTGAGCTCTTATTTGATGACTTTTGTATCTTCATAAGCAGAAAAATCTGTTGCAGTGTTAGGATTGACAGAAATTACACTAAGAATGACGGCCACTGATAACACACAAGGAATCCATCTCAGTGAACAGAGGAAAGGCTACCAACCAACTCAGGTTTTGGTGCAATAATTCTTCAGTAACACARCACTGATACGACATTGTATCAGTAATAACGTAGAGACTCTTCTGTCTAATGAATCATTAAATATTCACATTAATCTCTGACCATGTGCCAGTTAAAGACTTAAAATCATTAAAGCCTGGGATGTCTCATTTTCCTTGTTACATCCTCCTTCCCAGAAGATGCACCTACAACTCTTAAAAAAACCAAACAAACACCAGAGAGATGTAGATTTCAGTCTCTGGTACCAAATCAGAACATTTGGATGCTTTTCTTAAATCATTCAGCCACTTCCAAATATTCTGTCTTCAAGTAAAAGCAGCGATGCAAGGTTGCATTCTACCTTTCAACGTTAGGCAGAATTTTTTAGAGGAGAGTCCATTCTGGATCTCAGAGTTCTGATTCACTGGTGGTGGCATTACCACAGCTTCTGGAGTTATTTTAAGGTCTGATCCATAACTAGTATGTAGATGGCCAAAGCACTCAAGATTCAGCTGCTGAACAACTGTAGYGCAGCACTCTGCAGTAAATCCCTCCATCTCCCAGGCTGCCCTAAAATACCGTGGTGCAAGTTGCAGCTGGAGGCAGCTAATGATGTTCTCCTGCTTGCACATGCCCTGATTAACTACAGAGTCTCAAATACAAAAAAGCAATTCGCTACACAGTCCTCAAATACAACATGGCGTGAGGAAACAGGTACTTGATCCATGCTGCAGACAATGACAGCATAGTTCAATATTTTCAGCCAGAAGTTGAAACGCTTGTTACAAGAGGAGCACCTTGGGGTTTTTTGGGGATCATACCTTAAATGAATTTATTTTAGTCCCCGATTATTTTTTTTAAGTGTACTTCATCCAGTCAGCAGCATTTTAGTGAAAGTGACACTGAACTGCACATAAACAGCACCAATCGCAAGGAAAAAGCTGTAAATTCAGTGATATTCGGATGGTTTGCAGGCTGGCAGAGGGCTGTTTATACATGATGAATTTAGGATTTCAGGCTATGAGGACTACCGAGAGCCACAAGCTCCCCGATATCTGCTTTCCCACTTGAACATTGATCCACATTTACTAGCTGAAACTGGGACAACTCATGTTTTTACTACTCTCATTTGTCTGCCCACCACTCTCACAAAGACAGTTGAAGGGGAGGGGGAACAGCTTGCAGATTACAGCCTGCTATATTAAAGTAAATCTGTTTACTTAACATGGTGGCTGTAAGTGTTGTGGCCCAGAAACTGGTAAACATTACGTTCTGCTGTACTTCCATAGCCAGAAAACCTGCAGGCGAAGGGGTGGAGAAGTGGTCTGACAAATACTTCAGTAACCATCATCTAACCTATTACCGTGTATTAATCGTCACTCTTTGGAAAAACACAGAAGGAATTAATGCTGAAAGGATGCAGAGGACACAACAACCAAGGCAAGTCAGAAGTATATACAATTCACTTTCATAAGAAACCTCACCTGAATACAAGACAAAATCTACTGCAAAACCCCCGTAGCCCTCAGAATATTTAACTGTTCAGGCAAGTTCCAGTGGATGTAAAGAAATACAAACTTTCCTTAGCAACTCTGTAATGTTTAATTGTCATTTGCATAAGATATAAGTACATCTGATGAATGAGCATGCAAAGACATGGTTGTACCTTTTGAGGACTATCTAATCTCCAGCTGTACAGATATGAACTTTATTATTAAACAGCGAGACAGATCCAAAGTGTTCTTTTAAATCCAACTCCGACTAAAAATAACCCTGTAATAATTCCAAGGAAAGGAGGAGCTTACCAGACCATAGCCACCCTACAGGTTAGACAAAAGCCTTAAGGGAGAAAGAAGAGCGTGAATAATTAATGTAAATCCTCCTCTCCAGTAAAGTTTTGTGTCTGCAGTTAGTTTATATTTGACAATTCACCTCAATGCCCAAGTCACTTTTAAAAGTACAGGCTTTCAGCCTCCGTCCTAAAAATAGTAATACAAACATCACCGTTTGAAACAACATCTAACAAACAACACAAACACCTGCTGTAAGAACACCCAGGCAACTTGAATGCCTGCGTTTCAGGACTTAGGGGACGACGTGTAGATTTTCCTCCCTGCCTATGAGAAAAATCCTCCTGCCACCTGAGCTCTCCCAAAGGCAGTCGGTGGGTGCGTTTTGGTGTCACCGGCAAGGCGAAGGCCTGCTCCACACCACCGCGGAGCTCCCTGCGCAACAGCCCACAGCGGCGGCGATGCCGGGACAAGACCAGCCGGGCCCGCGGCACCGCCGGGCCGGTCACGCCAGCGGCCGGCACGGGGCTCGCCCGGTGGCAGACAAGCTTTCCTGCCAGCGGGGAACCCGCCTGATCACGGGGGGGGGAGTCGTCGGCCGAGCGCCGCCTCTGAGGGGGGCTCCCCGGCGGGAACCGGGAGCACTTCAGCGGGAGGGTGGAGGCCCCGAGGCCGGCCCCGCACCGAGCCCTATTATCGCCCACCACCGCCCCTCAGCCCTGAGGCTGCCGGGCACTCACCGCCGAGGAAGGTGCCGAGGACGAGGCATTTCTTCTTGTGCCGCTTGAGGAAACTCCAGAGGGACCGGAGCATCCTGCGCGCCCGGCCCGGCCCGGCCGCCCCTCGCCTCCCCGCGTCGGCGGAAGGGGCGGTGGCAGCGGCCCCGCCCGCGGTGCCTCGCCGCCCGGCCCCCCGGAAACACCGCCCGCGCTCCGCCGGTGCCGGCCATGGAGGAGGAGGAGGCGGCGGCGGTGGCCTGGATGGACCAGGCCCTCGACGTGGTCAGTGCGGGTGGGGGTCGGGGCGCTCTCGCCGTCCCCCCGGCCGTGAGGGGTGCGGGCGGGCGGCTGGCTGGGCTCCGCTCTCCGGCTGGGGGAAGCCTCGGAGGAGGCCTGAGGGGAGCGGGGAGCCCCGGGGCGAGCGGGCCGCGGCCTCCCTCCCGGCAGCGCCGAGGGGGCGGGAGAACGGGGGTTCGTTAAACCCTGGCGCGTGCCTCCCGCGGGTAACGTTGTCCTGTTCCTCGCGTGCGTCTGTCTGTGTCTGTCTGTCCCACAGGCTAAGGAGGCGCTGGAGAACGGGGAGGTTCCCGTCGGCTGCCTGCTGGTGTACAACGGCGAGGTGATAGGGAAGGGCAGGAACGAGGTCAACGAGACGAAGAACGTGAGTTGGGGCGAGGGGAACCCCCGGGGGGGGGGGTGGGCCCAGCCCGGCGAGGCCGCCTTTGCCGCCCGCCCTGCGCCTGGCCGCGGCGCGGTTCGGCTGTTTCACGCCCCCGGCCGTCAGGGGAGGGCTTGGGGGAGGGTACGGACGGTTTCGGAAAAGGTCAAGCAAGCGGGTGCCGGGAGCGACGGGATAGAAAGCAGAGCAGGGGAGATCGAAAAGTCATGGCGTAAACTGGAGACCCTGTCGTCCCTGAAAGGTGTTTAGGTTTCAGACGTGCTCTCTGAAAGTCGCCTGGGGGCTAARGGTGGGAAAAGAGTGACCTGTGCAGCCTTTCTGTTGACATTCTTTCCATAGACACCCGAGAAACAGTTTACGTTGTTAGCAAACTAGCATTTTCATGTTATGTGGTAAGGTTATCTGAAAGGCAATGGAATATAAATTGGAAATCTAGCTCTGTTGCTTTTCTAGGAAAACTGCCATACAAATAAAGGAATAAATAAATAATAGTYTCATTGTGGAAGGAGCAGGGGTAAGACAATGAGTTGGGAAGTTGTGTRGTGTTACAGAATGTGTGCAGGCTAACAAAATCTCACGTTTCGTTTACAAAAATTCTTCCTTTGACAAAGTTGTTCKTTCTAAAAAATACTGCCTGTAAATTTTAGATGTGATGCTTGCAATTTTAGCCATCAAATTAGGTCTTCTACGTGCTGAGAGACCCATTAAAGCCAACAGGGATTTTGTGCAACTGGAAGTTCTGTATAAATGGATCTGATTGCAGGATCTGGCTGTAACTTATCTTAGATGTCTCAAATCTGAAAATACAATGCAAGGTGAAAATGAGTCTTTTAAGCTCAAAAATGTAACAGTAAAAATGAATCATTGTACTAACTTGTGCTACAGACCAATCCATAACGTATTAAAATAATTCTAATACAACTCAGGAAAGTCAGATGATAGAGAAGCTAGGTATCTCAAGTTAAATCGGTGTAAACACTGTGAGGAAGCAGGCACTTCTTGGGAAAATTGTGCCAGAGATATTAATGCTGTATAAAAATCACAYGGGCAGAATATAGCTGACAAGATTGGTAACAAAATCAGAATCAACTTAAAAATATTAGGGAAGCTTTTRGACTTTTTTCTTGTATTAACATCTGGGTTGCCTGAAGGTATGTGCTTAAATCCAAGCAGGCTGATTTCAAAAATTTGTCTGCATTTTGGAAACAGTAAACTGTTAATATCTTTGAAAGCCAATCCTTYTTTCAATTTCTGTTTAGCTCAAGTTTCAGTTCTTTTGTGGCTTAATTTTCATAAATGCTTATATAGTGATTGGAAATGCCTGGGTACTCACTGCTTCTAAATTTTGTATCAGATACTTAATTGCTCCATACAGTCTAAAAGAAAATGGGAGCTTGAAAGAGGCACTTGCTGGGAAATGTGAATGCAGGAAATTGTTTTCAGTTTTCTCYTAACGATTTCTGACATTATTTAGGAACAGTCCTGAGAAAAAAACCCCTCYTGAACCATTGAGGGAGTTCCAGCAGACATCATAAATTTGTCAAGGTCCATTTTGAAACTAATTTCTCGTCCCACCTCACATTGGAGGACCTCTCCAGAACATCGTTCCTCAGATGGCTAGAAAACATCTGATTTCCAATTTTAAACTTTTTATGATCCGTTTATAGCTCTCTGTTCTTGTGCCAGAATCATCCTGTATTTTGCATAGCTTGGAGGTATTTSAAGTCATATTCCCTTTTAGCTTTTGTTTTTCTGTGTTTTCCCCAAGCCAGCTGTTTAATCTCCTCTCAGAAGATAGGCTTTCTTTCTGTGTTCATTCTAATAATTCTTTTATACATCCATTCCAGCTTTGATTCATCTTTCATGATTTCACTTAACCAGAATGGTATACTTTATTCCAGATGGACTTTCTATTGTGCCTTGTTTGATAACAATAATACTTCCCACTCTTCCTGGAAATAAGTCCACCCATCTTTTCTGGAGCTGCCTTGGTCTTTAATGCTGTTCTGTTATTCTTCATTTGTTGTTTTAGTTCTTTTACTCTCCTCTATAAGGCCATCCACTCCTTGAGTGATACTCTGACCCTGTCTCTTCTGATGATGTTGTTCATCACATGAAAGACATCACATCGTTAGCTATTTTCTGTAGGTGTTTCTCCAGTTAATGCCAATGTCACAAYTGAAAACATTTAAGCAAAATTATCTTTGAGCATCTTTGCTAATTAGTTCCCTCTGGGTAAATATTTCCCCTTTCAATGCAACTTCTCTTCTTTGCTTGTTCACCTGACGCTTCTTGTGCCACGCTGTTTTCCCTAGACTGACAATAATTTCACCTGTTGTGCTCTGCCAGGTGCTTTGTAGAAGTTCAGAGAGATGAGACTAGTGTTTCTCTTGCCTAGAAAAAACATTTGTCAAAGAAAGTTACTAGGTTAATTTAGTGTCAGCTATTTTATGTAAATCCACATTGTATTTTATTTCATTTCCCTTTTATAGACTAGCCCTTGTAATATTACCTTCAAAGTTTGTTATGTTGCATGTTTTGCTGTTGAGACTATCCTGGATCTGTAGATGTCAGGATTGTATGTCCTTCCTATTTTTCATTACAGTGACTCTGTTTGCTCTGACAGGTTTCAGTCACGTGATACTCTCTGTTGATATATCAAAAGCATTGCTATGGGATTGGCAGCCTCATGCATGAGTTCTTTCGTATTTTTCTGATGGAGATKATCTATCAACTTGGGGTTTTGCCCTTCATCCCTCTTCCATGCCCTAGGCAATTTCATCATTTTAGCATTGTAAATCTGTATCCCATATGCTGTAATTTCTGCTTCCATACTCTTATTCTGCCTTTTGACCAGATGCTCCACATCATTTTTATTGAAAAGGCAAAATATTAATTTTGGTTTGGAATAGTACTATAATTATATTTGAGCATCATCTCAAGGTGACTGTAGTAGTTCTAACTCCTTTTTCACATGTTTTATCTCAAGACATTTTTACTTTTTATGTAACTTGCTTTGCAAGGTTTATGCTTGGCGATTCTTGCTTTAGCCTTTGCTATTGGCTTTTTTCACTCCTTGCAAACTTTCTTTTCACTTTTAAAAAAYGATCATTTATCCAGTTAGATCTGCAGTCCTTCCCTACAATTTTGCCCCTGCGCAGGAATCAACTTGCCATTAGGCTTTGTGTCAAATAAATTCCCTGTCTTCTCCTTAAGTAAGTCCCTGCACCCTCTGATCTAACTGACTGGAATTAGGAGCAGGTAGTGTCTTCTTTATTCCCTCTTTCATTCTGTTCCTAAACTGCTCATTTTGGCAAAAAGATTTAGTTGCTAAAAGCTCTCTGATTTTTTTTCAGTCTGTCTCCTGTCACCCTGCGTRCTTTGTTTCTGCCTTGCCTGTCCATAGCAGGACACATTAATGTCAGAGATACTGCCACTTACTCTGCGGAAGTTATTTGCAAAATTATTGATCATCATCACATTCTTCTGAAAAAAGTTGCTGTTGGAAGAAGGGGGTTTACATACAGCTGTATTTGTTTTATTTTATTTTTTTAGGAGCATGGCTGTGGCATCAGCATTTCAAAATAGTTAGGCGTGTCAGTACTTGTATTCATTGGGCAACAGTGCAACAAATGTCTGTGTCAGACATTCGTTTTCAACAGCCTGGCGATACAGTCACAAGGTTGTGTCAGTACTGTGTTCCCTCTGGCAGCTCCCACACTTGCTTGTGCACACTCTTGCCTCAGGCCAACCTGAGGGTTTTCTTCCTTGTAACATATGTGACCCTTCCCAACTAGAACTTTTTTTTTTTTTTTGGCATCTTTATTCCCATGGGTGATGCAATCATTCGCTTCCCACTAAAATGCTGTCTGTCTTAGGTCCTTTGTTGATACATGCAGACTTCTCCTCTGTTATCTTCTGTTGGGTCATTGTAGCATGTGTCTTTGCCCAGATCATCTTGCAAGTTCAGTACGCGATAATTGAAAATGAAGTATTGTTTGCACTCTTGAATTACTAATGAAGCTACAAGATAATATAGAACTTTGAGCTTTGGCCCCCTTTACTGTCACTTCTTAATTCYTGTCTAAGATTTAGAAGGTAAGCTTTTCAGGGCAGTGATGGTATCTTTATTTGTCTATAAAACATTTGCCACAGTTTGGGGCACTATTTTAAGGCTTTGTCAAGGCTTTTTCCCCACTGACATCAGCTTCAAATAATTTCTCCTTGGAACACCATTTGCCACTCTTTAACAGTTCTCTTTTTCCCTTGCTACTGTTACCTAGTTTTGTTTTTTTGCCTTTAAAACAACTTGTATCTTGGCAAGATAAAAAACAGTAGGGGCTTATAGAAGCTTATGAATTATGCCTCAAAATGAAAATAATCTTTTTTGTATGTTATTTTGTACACAGCAAGTCAATTAAAAAGACTCTCTAGTCATAGCTCAATAAAAATAAAATCTCTGACCTAGAAGGTCAGTTTTTCCCCCCATATCTTGTCTTTAAGAAGGACCTTTAGCAGCTGCTTAAGGAAGGAGCTCGAGAAACAAGGAGAGAGTAGTGTAAACCTTCYCCTTGCATATCCTTTCCGTTTCTGAAAGTGAATAGCTTAGGGACTTCCAGAGCCCAAGACTGTGTCTGGATCATTGTTTCTGATAGCTGTCTGTGCACATATCCTCCATGAATTTGTCTAAACCTTTTTTGAACACATTTATGTTTTTGGCTTCTATAGCATCCTGTGGCAATGAGTTTCACAATTTAATTATGTGCTTTGTGAAAGAGTACTTCCTTTTGTTTGTTTTAAATCTGCTGCCTGATAATTTCATTGTGTGCCCGCTTGTTATGAGAAATAATAAATAAAAATTTACTGTTTGCTTTTCTACATTTTTTTTCTTGATTTTTATAAACTTCTACCGTAGTCATCTTAACTTGGAAAACTAATGACTGTATCTGGTGAGTTAAGAGCCGTAGTCTAGTTAGTCTCTGTACGGCAACTGTTCTGTAACTTGGGTAATCGTTTCTCACCCTGTGGTGAATTTCTCCTGGTGTTCCCATGTGTTCGTGAGGTGAGATGACCAAACCAGTATGTATTACTTAAGATGTGGATGCACTGGAATCTAGTAATATTCTATATTAATGTAATCTCTTTTGTGTAKCTGTCTTCTATTACCTCAGAAGCTGGTATGACTTTCAGAAGCTGTATGTTTTTTCTTAGCTTGTACTCCCAAGATCAGCAGAGGCCTAAAAGGTACTTGGTGTACTCAGTATAAAGCAGTGTCATAGGTTAGAGGCATGTTTTCTTCTGTTAATGAAGACTTATTGCTTATATGCTTTCAATTCACGCTCAGGAGTTGAAAAGCCAATATGGTATTCATGCCTCTTCTGATCTGAGGGGCACAAAACTAGAATAGCCACAACCTACACTTGTGAGTTACGGTATCTGTAGTAGTTCTGAGGTGTCATTCTGCTGGAGGGCATTGTGCTTTGTGTCTCCATAAGGTGTGTGCACTGAGACTTCAGCTGGTGTGATCTCATTTATTCAACTAGGGGACCTTCATGGCAACATTTCGTTAGTAGGTCTGGAGGAATCACGTCTGCATACCGATTCAGATCCATGTTTTTATTTCAAGTGGGTTCATTACTATGTTAGTTCAGATCACAAGTGCACTCATGGAATAAATTTCKTGATTGTCTGCTTACCATGCTTTGGTTTGTGTCTCAGAGATGGCAAACTGTCTTTCTTTCAGATGAAACTATACTGAAAAGATGCACTCAGGGAGCATACCTAATGCACTCCAGCTGCTGCTGGGAATATACCGTCCATGGGACTAAACTGGARCTAGGCCAGTGTGAACTCCCCTGAATTGGTGTTGAGTCCTCAGCACTGTTTTGCTCTACAGATACACTCCTCTAGGCAACATAGATCTCTGTAGGAGCTTTAGAACATTTTTAAACAGTATTAAACTTACCACTAACTTATTTATACACGAGTCCTTTGCCATATATTGTAGAGCATCTCACAGTTATCACCACAGATCTTCACAGTGCTAAAATATTAACCCAAGTTCATGTATTGAGAGGAAGTTACCTAAGGTCACATAAAGAAATATGTAGCACAGAAGTCCAATGCCTGTGTCAAAAACATCCTTTTTCCAGAATAGACTGAAAAGAAGGAAAATACTAACAGCCTTAATTCAAAGAAGCAGCAGGCTTTGGCAACTGGAGAGTCCTTTCATAACTAGTACTTTGTGATATTTTTGCTGTGACATTTGATTGGCAAAACACACTGCTGCAGACATTCCAGAGCGATACTGGGACATACTGATTGTTTTTGTCTCTCTGCAATTAAAGTCAACACTTCTTTTCTGTTCAGGTTTTTGTGCCATACCTATTGCTGTGACCTCTGAGATATTCATAATTCAGTCATCCTGGATTAAAAAAAGAGAAATCAATATTCTTCTGTCTTTCAGTAATCAGGCATGTGCTGCAATCCCTGCCTATTACTTGAGGGACTTACTGTACATGTACATATTCCCAGGCAGCATTAAACCTGATGCAAAACAAAGATACTGTGTCTACACAGTAGGCCAAGCAGTTCCAGAAACATATGGAAATTATTGCGTATTCACAGCATACTCATTCCATGCAGGCACAGTWACATTGTCAGAGGGAGGAAACCAGGTAGGAGCAGTTTCTTAGTATTTGAAGAGAAATTAACCCAGCTTGCATTCTTGCTCTTGGAAGCACAGAGGGCTAGATCAGTTGTTCCATTGGGCTTTGTGTGTCCCTTAAGCCTCAGGTAGAGCTTTCAGGTCTTGTCTGTGCTGGCATTACAGAGAGGGGAGAACTWCTGAGCAGACTCTTTTGCCTAGGAACAGGTAGAAGAAAAAAAGCTGGTTTGTGCTTGTGGATCTTGTGTATGCTGCATATGAGATTGAGGTTGAATATGTTCTTTCTTGGGTTGTTCTTTCTTGGGTTTTTCTGCAGTTTGGGCTGCATGAAATTTCTGCAACTTGAACCAGCAAAGAGGTGTACTAAAAAGAGACTTCTCAAGAAAGTGTGACATTACTTCTTTAACAGAAGTGAAAATAATTGCATTATTAATAAATTAGATGTCAGGCCATCATGCCTTTGACTTGAAAGAATAGTTTTATGACATTGCATTTTATTTCATTTGTATCTGTACAATTGAGAAGCTTAAAGCTGTGAATCAGTGCAAACTTTAAGAAAATGTTTATTTTTATCTCCTAGGCTACTCGACATGCAGAAATGGTGGCAATCGATAAGGTCCTTGACTGGTGCAAGCAACACAACAGAGATTATACAGAAGTGTTTGCACACTCAGTATTGTATGTAACCGTAGAGCCTTGTATCATGTGTGCAGCTGCCGTGCGCTTGATGAGTATCCTTTCATGCTTATTCGTGCTGGGAAGCCATACGTCAAAATGTTACTCTTTTGGCAGTGAGCCCACAGAGAAGGGCTTGACGCTGTCAGGCAAAGCCAACAGGGGTACCATCTTATGGTTTGAGAGTCTGCACCTGCCTCCACGCACTGCATGGTAAATAGTGAGAGACTCAAGAATGAAAGAGAAAYGGTGCAATTATGACAAACAACGATTTAACTTAGGGCTGTAAAAATACATATGAGAGATATCTGTTATTATGTAAAATGAGCTAATCTCCATTCAGTGTTCAGTCTTGAATGTTGTAACAATTGGTAAACCATGGCTTTGTATGCCTCTGCTTTGGGATTCGTGCTTCTCCTTTTCTGAGGAAGGCTGGATGTGCATCTTCAGTAATACATCTTACATTACTCAGACGTAAGTTCTGATTTTATGAGGGAGGAATTGTGGTGCAAACTAATTTAGTTGAGAAAGTACAAGCACATTTTAGTGAAATTTAATGACTACTTAAATCAGGCTACTTTACTTCCTGCTTGCTTTTCACTTTAACTTAATACCTTAACGCATTCACATAAATTCCACGGGTCGTATATGGCTGTCGAAATGAGCGATTTGGAGGCTGTGGCTCAGTTTTGAGCATCTCATCTGATGATATGGTAGACACAGGAGAACCATTTGAAGTAAGCTATAAAATGTTTTCCTTTGTTTTTCAGCTAGGGTACTGTGYGTAGCTTCGTTACCGTGCTTTGAGAATGTTACGCATCAGTTTAAGAGAACTCAGATGAAAGATGATCAGAAATCAATTAAACTTGACTTTACAAGAAAGTAATGTAAAAAAAATTAAGTCCTTAAATTAAAGAAAATTGAGGAAAAGCCTGATGACAATCTTAAATATTTAAAAGGATGCATCAAAGAGGAAAGGAAAGAATTATGCTCGTGGAACAAGGTAAGGAATAAATATATCTAAAAGACATGTAATASGTAGAACAGTAAGTGTATGCTGCAGGAACAGATGAGGGAAAAATTATTTTAAACTGCAGCATGTACAAACACGTAATCAATAAAGATCAAGTAACAGCAACTTACTAAGTTACTGGTTTTTAGCTGAGCCACTGGAAATGATTGTATTTTTGCTCCTAGTCTATCCATATATGAGGTAAAATGCATTAGCTTAGATCTACTTCATATAGTTCAAATCCCAAAATAAATAGGGACTGCAAAAGTAGCAGATGAGATTTAGTTTAGATATTGGGAAACTTTCTGAACAGTAAGGATACTGAAGGACTGGAACAAAGTGTCTGGGGAGRATGAACCATCTTTGTCATTTAAGAAAGGCTGGACAAGCATTCAGTGGAGGTATAGTATACATAAATCGTAAGTTTTACAGCATTGTACTAGCATACCTATATACCTATATATATAKAGAGAGAGAGTATTTCTAGCATTATATTTATTACATTATACACAGTTGTAGATGATCCTGCCTTATACAAGGATACTGATTAGGGTTCTTAGAGTTCTTTTCCACACTTAACATTTATGATTTAATGAATGTAAAAAAATAAGTAATATATTTCAGCATTGTAAATAAGCACTGAAGTCTCAAGGCTCAGAAAGAATTTTAGTCAGCAAGATGATACCGTTTGGCAGTCCAGTGTAAACATATAAAGCATTTTTCTGTCCGGGTGTTTGTGAGACTAGCATCTGAATTAATTTGTGTAGTCAGTACTGGAAGAGTGTTCATTTGCTAACATTGGCATGTGGTATTTAATTTTTCTGTGTGTTCAGAAGAAAGAAAGGAGAAGATTCTTGGTACTGCAAATCCTTCCTTTGTTTCTGTAGGCAACTGCAGTGGGATGTACAGGTGTAATAATTTTCTAGTGTGGGTGGAGATTCATTTAGTGTTAGTGACATTTAAACGCTTTGTCATTAATGTTCATGGCCTGGAAAAATATTTTGGAAGGACCAGAAAGGTCTGAGAGGGGACTGTTAGGAATAAAGAATAGGTATGTGGACCTACGTTGTCTGGTAGCAATCTTATCTACAAATACCCAGGTGTACGTCTCTTACATTTCCAAGTGCTTGAAGAATATGTGAAATAAATTGGAAACACATTAAGAAAGAAATTGGAGATTGCATAAAAATTTTACGTAAGTTACTAAGAAAGTTTGTTTTGCCTAACTTTAAGTTATTAGGGAAATTATTTACTCTACTAAGCCTCAACATGGTATTTTTCAAAAGTATGAGATACTCAACCTGAAAAGGAGATTTTTCTGCCCCAGATAGTTGAAGGAACATGTTAAATTAGTGGAATAGTCGGTACAGTTGTTTATGGTTATTCTGTGCTTAAGGCATTATGGTGAAGCATAGAATGTGTTATTCTCAGATGCGCTCATGAACATCATTCTAATTTGACAGTGCATTTCTGGCTATCGTGCCAAAGAAGCAGTGGAAATGTTAAAAGCTTTCTACAGACAAGAAAATCCCAATGGTAGGTTTCACATTAATGGATCCATTTTGATCCCAACCTAATTTAAAAGAATGCTGGCACTGGTATTACTGTAATTCACTTCTGATGTTTTTTCTCCCTTTCCGTTTCTTCTTGGCAGCACCAAAATCGAAAGTACGGAAAAAGGACCGTCGTAATTAGCCCTACGCTGATGAGAGACAGAATCTTACCAAAAAATGACATGTGAAGGTTTCTTCAGCATCCTTCTTTTTTAAAATGTACAGTCCAGTTAAACTATGTCTAATGTTCTGTACAGAGTTTTTACTAATAGGATACTTACTACCTGTTCCTGTGTTTCTATGTATGTGATTTCTTGTTATCATACATGACCAAGCAGTGGCTGTTTTTAAAAAGAGAAACATTTATGGTTCAAGTTCACTTGTTTACAGCCAGATGTATGCATTAAAATGACACCATTCTGTACAGCACATTCTAGAATATTTTCTTTCCTTCTGTCTGTGGAGAAACATCTTGCTTTTCAGTAGTAAATGTTTGCTTAGGCAAGTCCAAGTAAATCTCTTGGAAGGTTACATTTGTAAGACCTTCACAGTCCTTGTGTGTATATTTAATCAAAAGGTATGTAAGGAACTGTACAGTCCTTGAAGATTTGAGATAAAGACCATTGTAACAGTTCTTCATTGTTCTTTATACCCCCTCTAGCATAAGCCAAATTCTCAAACATAACTTCTGAAAGTCACATACATATGTAGAAAGCTATATATGTAGAATCGCATGTCTCTGTGTATGCTATTGCTAATATGCATAAGCAAGCATCACTTGGYTACACAGCATCTTCACACAAAGTTGTGGAGARWYTCTCCACAACTCTCTTTAGACTGTCCACTCCTCTTATGAATATTAGCGTAAGAAATGTTTTATCGTTAAGAATCTGCTAAGAAGTTGAAGTTGTTCTCAGCTACTAAATTATAGTAACTGAGATGGGCAGATACATGTGAAAACCAGGAAATGAAATTGGTAATAGTATGAAGAAAATATCTTTGAGATGTTTATCTCTTTGTGGCGTTGGCTGGCTTTGTCATTTCTGTGYGCTTTGCTTGCCCATGCAGTAATTTATAATCCAGAAGAGGGCCTTACAGTTCCACTAATGAATTAAGAATACAAGTGTAGTTCAATCTTGATTATATACCTCTTAGTGGATACTTATCTTAAGCATGAAGCTGTTTGTAGTTTATTTGGCTGATATTCAGAAATTTGAGAAATGCCTTAACTTTTTTTTAATGTAAAAGAGTGATTAGAATTCTATGACTATAAAAACTGAATACAATTAAAACTTTTAGATATTTCAAATAAATACTTTCAGAAGTGTTTTTTGAAAGATCATTTAAAGCATTACTTTGTCACCATTGCTCCTAATAGCTTAGAATTTGTATTTTGTGGATTTACTTATTGATTACAAAGTGACAGGAGAAAGAAGTGTTTTTACCATAATAGCTGTTTTCAGAGTTTAGAAATAGTATTCCTTTAACTTAAGCCCTTTAACTGACGCCTGTGACCTATCCTGTTCTCCTGACTATTACAGTACTCTTTGAGTCTTTTTCTTTTGTTGTGGTTTAAYCCCGGCTGGCAACTAAGCGCCACCCAGCCGCTCGCTCACTCCCCCTCTGGTGGGATGGGGGAGAGAATCAGAAGAGGGAAAGTGAGAAAACTCATGGGTTGAGATAAAGACAGTTTAATAGGTAAAGCAAAACAAGGAATTCATTCACTACTTCCCATYGTCAGGCAGATGTTCAGCCATCTCCAGGAAAGCAGGGCTCCATCACGCSTAACGGTTACTTGAGAAGACAAAGGCTGTAAACCCAAATGTTCCCCCCTTCCTCCTTCTTCCCCCAGCTTTATACGCTGAGCATGACGCCATATGGTGTGGGATATCCCTTTRGTCAGCTGGGGTCAGCTGTCCCAGCCGTGTCCCCTCCCAGCTTCTTGTGCACCCYCAGCCCACTTGCTGGTGGGGTGGGGTGAGAAGCAGAAAAAACCTTGACTCTGTGTAAGCACTGCTCAGCAGTAACGGAAACATCCCTGAATTCTCAACACTGTTTTCAGCACAAATCCAAACCATAGCCCCRTGCTAGCTACTATGAAGAAAATTAACTCTACCCCAGGCAAAACCAGCACACSTTTCCATAAGCAAAAGAAGTTACCACTGTGTTTGTAGGTTTCATCAGCTTTGGAGCTGTGAGGGCTCATGAACCAGACAGCTAAACGGGAAAAACTATTTAGGAGAACACCATTTTTAATGACTGCAGTGGCTTTATTGGAAAGAAACGGTCACATGATGGTATTTGGCTGGTGATACAAGATAGCTATTTACCTATACAGATACATACATTCAGTTCTCAACTGGACCATAATTTTCTTATACCTTGAAGAAGTCACTGAAGTCCAAATTAAAGGAAGATGTTAGACTTCTGGCTTGTCGCTGACATCAGTGACAGTAGGAATTGGAGCCTACGTACTGTTTTGGACCAGGACCTAAATCTCTTGGCACCTGTTCTGCAGAGTGGCTAAGAACGCTTTCCTCCCCCATGCCTTCTTTCAAAGAAGAATGTTGTTAGCATTTGGATAGTGTGACAGTGGGAGCCATGTAAATAAGTAGAAAGATTACTGGTAGTAGGACAAAACACACTTTAAAAGCTGTCACCAATTCTGCAGTCCTTAAAAGTGGAACAGAAATATTTTGTAACAGCAGTCAGTGGTAAGCTGTCACTTAGAAAACAGTTTAAGTCCCGCTCAGAGCCAAAGGAGACTGAAGAGGGTGACAAAAATAAAAATTTCTCTTAAGAGTGATCAAGGGTAATAATGTGCACCTTGGAAAAGGGGCATGAAAAAGTAATAGCATACCAAGCTAAAAACTATTGTATTATAGAAAGGTTATAAAAGATGCTTCTGTTTACTATATTGTGTAATGTGTGAGCAAAAAAAAGACAGTCTAGTATTAAGAGGCACTTTGGATGTATGGTGGTTTTTTTGTTTTTGTTTGGTTTTTTTGGTTTTGTTTTTTTTTTTAAGTATAATAATTAGCTTGGGGAACAAACTGCTACAAGTTTACACTGAAAGCAAAAATGTAGCGCGTTCTCCTTCAAATCCTATTACTTATGTGAGTACGAACAACTGCAGATACGCAGGTATTTTTATAAAAGAAAGGAATTAGCTCGTGTTTGAAGACAAGCCGCTCATCAGAGCCATGGCATGACATCTCGACAACCGGCACGCACGCGGCCGCCGCCTCCTCTCCCCCCGAGACAGTGCTGCAGACGGCCAGGCTTCCTCCGGCAGCCCRCAGCAGGCTGGTCCTGCGGCCCTCCACTTGCCACTGCCCTCAGAGGTGTGCCTGGGCCAGCCGTCCCTGGCTGATGTCTTCCTAACCCGAGTTTTGTGTTTGTCAGTGCTGTTTAGAGTTGGATTCACAAACCTGAGTGCTCCACGAGAAATTACAGAGATCTTGGGCAGAAGGCTCTAGGTTCTAGCTCAGAGAAACATCTCCATGGCTAAGCTCAACACAGGGGCTGGAAGAAGGCAGGAGGCAGCCAGGACAGCTATAACCTGATGAGCTGACCAGTTTCAGTGCTCCAGATCAGAAAATGAACTTAACAAGAAGGAGAATTGGAGAAAACAGAAAGAAGGTCAGAAAAAGAATTGAACCRTTCTTGGAACGCTTATTCAGCGAGAAGGAGACAGTTGCTCATGACTGTGGAAGCACAGGCTCAGTTTGTAACTGTTGCTACCAAATAAAATCCTGCAGCAAACCATGCCAGAGGCACCYCGGGGATCAAGAGCTGATGGGTTGCACAGCCTGGAAGACGTGTTGCTSTCTGCTTGCCGGGGACCTAGGTCTCAGGCTTTGGCTCTAGCCCTAAAAAAGTGTCAAGAGCAACAACTTTAATTGTTACTGCCACYTGGAAAACTCAGAACAGTGGCTTATAAATGATGCTATTCATTTTCACAGTGCTTTTACTTATTTTTATCTATTTGTGCCTATGTTGCCACATAGCAGGCCTCAAGAGCAGCAGTAAATAATTCAACCGGTTTATTTAAAGAAGTTTAAATGCTTCRCATCACCATTTTTCCCTTGCTGCTTGATAAATAAATACGTAGGCTTCAGCGTTACATTTACCTTGGACTGCACTTTTGCCAGTTCATCACAGGCAAACATGATTTTATTTCAGTCTTTGGTTTGCTTGTCAATAGTCTGACATCAAAATATATTGAACCAGCTAGGAGGGCAAGGAAGCAAAACAACATGGCTTTGTCTCTGCTAAACCGATTACAATTGACAATCCAAGGCTATAATAAATATGTCTTGTGACTTGCACACTAGAGGAGAGCCTGAATTTAAATTATAGCTTTGGGTTTTGAAATGCTCACTGATCCATTCCATTCCCATTAAGAGCACCTTCCGCTCTGCGAAATTAAGTGATATCTTTACATGACAGTTTAATTTAATTAATTTATTTTGAGATATGTACATTTATTGAGTTTCTCCATTAAGCTTTTGAAATGTCTGTAGGTTCTATGCATTAATGTAAATGCGCCATGGCCCATAATTACCTTTGGCAGGCTTAGGGCACTGATAAAAAGATTATATTTTTAAGAACTAAAGTCTTCAAACTTCCCCAGTGCTTGGCAGGAAATCTATTTCTGTGTTTTATTTGGAGCAAGGCTGGGGAGCCTGCAGCCAAGGGCTCCAGTGTAGGCAGTAACTGTTACATTTTAGAAGAAAATACGTTTGACACTAAATGAGAGAAGGGGAGAGGAAGACAATTAGTGCGAGAGTACTAGAAGCAGCTGTTTATTTGTTTTGCCTTGTGGCTGCCAATATATACTCTTATCATTAAAGTGCATCTAGAAACGGGGTACRTTCTATGAAATTACTTTGCAAAACATGGATCTTTGTCTTTTTAAGGGGCTGCCCCAAAGTGAGTTTATCTTCCTTTTTCACAACAGCTCCGCGCTAGCCAAGAATGCTGGATTCTCCCCTTGCCTCCTCCTTTCTCCTTTCTAAAAATGAACTTTTCAGGGAAATAAGGAATTCAGAGAAGTTTGAAGGAGAGCAGATGGCCAACAGTGATCCAATAGGATGTAAAACTTCAGTTAGGTAGTCACTTGGCAGGCAAGTACAAGTGAGCCCGTGATGTTTCCATAGTGATGTTTTCACATGGTGCCTTCCTTTTGTCTTTTAAAAAATCCAAGTGATTAAAAAAAAGGGGGAGAGGGAGGGGGATAAAATAAAATGAAGGGCTCTGTAGATGTGAACATTTAGTGTGGTATAATTAACTCTGCCCTTCCCAGGGGCAGTGACTTGGGGTTGTTGCTGCTTTCTGGCTGAAGAGCGATGCAGTGACCTCAGCTACGGTTGCACCCGCTAGCCTCAGCTACCGTGGCACTTGTGGGGGCCGCCCCTGTTGCTGGATAAAGCAGGGACAGCTTCTGAAATTAAGAAGTGACTCAGATTGTAGTGCTCTTGGAGGGGAAATTGCCTGGCCACGGATTTTTGTGGTGTCAGGATTTTGCGTTTATGTACAGGGGAAGCTTTGTTGTGGCACTTCTCCAACCTTCGAAGCTTTCTCTATGTGCAAAGAGGCAGTGTAATAAAAATTGATGCTCCCCATGACTTTGATTCCTACTTTCTCTTTTGAAGTCTGAGAGGTAGCCATTACAGCCGCATTAATTTGTGAGGATATAAACAACTGCCATTATCTGTGCAGCCATATTGTGCAAGAGAAACAAGATTTGTAGGGAGAGGCAATATATTTTATTAAGCCAAATGATACAGTTGGAAAAAACAGGCAAGCTTTTCAACAACCAGCCATAGGGACATTGAGTTAAAAAGCTTACCAGCTTTTTCCACACACCTAATGGAAGTAAAATGAGAATTAGCAAGTACATGTTTGTATATACCATCTCCYTGCAAACCTTGCTTTTCTTGAAAAAAACCTGGACAAATTTGAGCAGGAAAAGAGGTTGCAGGAGACTGCACTTGTGGTAAACTCTGCTTCTAACTCCCCAGCAGCCCCCCTCTGCTKCCTCTGCACAGACATGTTGGCACGTGTGCCAGCACTTTGTGAGGACTCAATGCAATTTTCCCTTCCCAAAAGCCTCCCAGCGAGGAGCTGAATGCAGCAGCTCATTTACTGAGCCCCTCACCCTCGAGCAGGGAGACTCTCCCGAGGAGAAGCAGCTTCCTAGAGGGAGTGCTGTGGGATAGACGGAGAGTAGCTCACATTACCTGTGCTTTACAAACCACAGCATGAGCTCCCCTGAATGCCGTGGTACAAGCAAATGAAGTCAGTTTAGCCTGGGACCAAAATTACCTAGCTGCCCTCCTGCTCTGGCCTCACCTGTACACTCAGAGCTCCCCGGCAAGGAAACCCTCCGCTTGTGTAGTGGCCAGCCTGTTATTACTAAACSTCCCTGGAGACAGCAAATACTTGATTTTTTTTTAAGAAATTAATTTTCTTACCCTCCACAACTTCTTTCCAGTCATGCTGTGCAGCACTTGTACTAGCAGCACCAGCCTGAGAGAATCATTCAAAACTATACCTGTTTAGTGCACTTTTTAATATTTAAATATGTTTATCCCATCAGGGAACTCCATCAGGATGCTCGAGCTGCCAGTGACATTGGGGAGGGCTGAAAGCTCTCCGCCACGGTCACAACAAAACCTCGATTATTTAAAACGTAGGGCACTTCAGTAGCATTTCCACCACAGGGAAGAGCTGGCAACTTYGGTGTGGGTAGCTGCAGCTCAAAGAGGTTCAACCTGTGGATTTACAGAGTTCTGGCAGTGCTGCAGTGCCACAGAGGGTGGTGAGGGAATGGTATTGCGACGGGTTGGAGCTGGGCCAAGTGAAGCGGCTCAGACTCGCCCCTTTCCCSTCTTTACCTCAACCCTGTGCCGTGGCTGTTTCCTCAGTGCTCACTCACTTCACTGTGTTGTACTGAAAGTTCATTCAGTTTGTTCCTGCAGGTCTTAGTCAAGGTAGGGCGAGTCTTTAATCCTCCTTTATACCCTGCGGCAGAGCTACAGAGCGCTCCCATTTGGAGCCACCTCCCTGTCCATTCCAGATTTCAGACCACTGTCGGGCAGGGCTATTCAGCAGCTGCCAGCACTTGCCTGCGTGCTGAGGCTGTAGTTACAAACCTAACACCAAGATATCTTTGTGTCTGGTCCCGTGCCGAGCTCAATCCAGCTGTACCAAGGAACGTGCCTCCCTATCGATCTCGTCCAGCATTTTTTCATTTTGYGCCCTCTTTTCCCTCCTGCTGCCCCCCAAAAGCAGCGAGGAGCTGCACCGTGTGGCTGAGGAGCAGCAGTGGTGAGGAGCCTCTGCCCTCCTGCCTTTCTGCTGCTCCAGCTAGAATAGCGCCAGCTACCAAGAAGGAATAAACCACAAGGAGCCTAATGAAACAGCAATCTGGCATTAAGATGTGTATATAGTTGCCATTTGTTAAATTGACAGATGACATTTGGAACATGCAGCCCCTATTCATTTTTTAAAGCCAAATACTCTCCTGAAATAAAGTCTTCACCATTAGTCTTAAAGCTGATTTCCAGCCCAGACAGGGCCAGCTGTGCTTTTACACATTTTCTGGGCACAAGGTCAGATTTCTAGCAGCTATAGGATTTTTTTTTTTTTTTTTTCTTTCAATGAACCGGACAATTCCAATAAACAATTACTTGCCTCACAGATTACCTTGGAATCTACCTTTGTTTTTTTTCCCCTGCTACCTTTCCCTGTAGAATTCTTTACACAAGAAAAAAACCAGAGGGTTTTGACAAACAGTTTTTAATCAACTTGAATTTCATCATCTGCTACCTAGTCCCACTTGTCTACATTTTTATGTACCTACAATAAGAAGGGGCCAAAGGGAAGCTCCGAAAACCTTCAGCAATAGTTTAAAATTTATTCATGAGCAACAAAGACTCAGCTTTCTTAGAGACAAATACCTCAGACATTATATTTCAGGAACAGTTAAGAGTGTAAAGGGACTCAGCTCATCCAACTCAAAAGCATAAAAATCATGGTAAAGACGTTATACTCCTTTACACCTTCAAATCGCTGTCAACACTTTCAATAGCATACTTATGATAACTTCCATTTCCAACTCCAGAAATACTCAGAGGAAACAGGTGCCCAAACTTTATCAAAGTTGTACTCTTAGACAAGCATTTGGCTGTTTCCTCATAAGCTTTTTCATCAGTTTTATTGATAAAGGTCCAGAGAACTCATCTGACTGTTGTTTATTTAATGTCTTTTCAAAGTCATTCTATTTTAACACTAGGATGTCATTCCACTACCGCTAAGCTGCCACTTCAGCTTATTTTTGCACATAAAAGAGCAAAAATTAAGCCTTCCAACATGCAGAAAAGTTGATAACTAGATGGCTACTATTGATTGAAGGGAGGGAAGCACCTTCCACGGGTGTACGCCAGGCACAAGCGTGTGGAAGATAGCATGGTTTCTTCTCACATCCTTTCAATGACTAAACCAAGGTTGGCAAAAGGTAAAGTCTCTTGACAGGTGCTTTCTCCCGCAGCTAAGGCAAGAGAGGCCGAGAGCGTGGCCAGCAACCCTCTCACTCTGCATCAGATTTGCCAGGAGTCACAGCCACACGGGAGCCACAAGAGGAGCAAGAGCGTGTGGAATGTTTGAGTCACAGGGACTCTTTCTTTCTTTAAGTTTAAAAAAAAATCTTAAATGATTTACATATGAATTGCTTCTAATGAGGACACACAAGCTCAGTTTTCCAGCAGACTTTCAACAAGGCCAAAATTAAGGATACAATTACACGGCAGAACACTAGACTGAGATCTTCGTGGTTTTTATGTCAACAGTGAAGTCAGCCACTGCTGGTGGGTGGGAAGCAGCTCTCTTTAGGGATGTTGAGCTGGTTGATTTTCTGATTACTTCAGAGAATTTTAAAAATAGCAGATTATAATAACAGGCCTATAGACTCTGTAGCAGCTTTCTGATTAATGTGAACCTCAAGATATATGCTAAGTTCTTGTCCATAAGGTATGCTATTCAGACATTTTCTAGATGCTATTTTAACCTGTGTCTTCTGAGTCACATTAGTCAAAAGAATTGGCCTGTAATTTAATTATTGCAAATGGTGCATCAGTGAGTTATTTCCTAGGAAAGAGAGTTAAGAAAACCCAACACTGCAATTAATGCTGAAATGGAACCCTTTCGCTTTGGCCTTACAAAAATTTTTCCATATGACAGGAGCCAAGTGAGACTGAAAGAGTTTAGAAAATTCTATTAGAAAGTCATCTTCACCCAGAGCTTTCCCAGAGACCAGAGGTTTTATGACTCCTTTTTATTTCTTCCTCTGCTATGGGACTACCTAACTGTTCCCTAATTTCCTGCAGAATTATAGGTATTTCCAATTTACTTAAGAGACTTTGAGTCTGTTCAGCTGTGCAAATGACTCAGATTAGTTACAGGATTTTAGAACTCAAAAGAGACGTCCTTAAGGTCCACAGGGTTTATAGCTTGTACAACAGATGACCATGCACAGGAATCGCATAACACCCTGTGCTTTCCTGCCTGAACTGTACTGCCAGCAGYTCCCAGACATTTCCTCATGGCTCTTAGTTTCTGTTTTTCCACCATTTGGTAAGCAAAGGATTCTCCACTYCTGCTTCCCATAGAAATGTAAGTACAATGCAGTTGTGCATGGGACCTGAGTCCCATTAAGCAAGAGACCCTCACTATATTGCTTCTTCATAACCACACAGCTTGATAATTTAGAACAGTAACATTTAGGACCTGAACAGATTAATCAACAAAATCATCAGCATAAAGGATTCTTGGTGGGATTTGCAGGCTCTCCCAAACTGAGGCAAGGAACCTGGAAAGGTTTTTAAGCCCTGTTATGTCTGAAAGCATCATGAGGTGAAGAGCATAGTAAGTTCTGTGATCCACCCCTCCAACCTTCCTTCTATACGATCATCTTTCAACTCCACTGTGTATCTTGTGGGTACTTTGGGCCATCCACACTCTACAGATGAAGAGCAGGCCTTGCTGCACATGCTAGTATGCTGAACTATAGTCTGCCCATACCTGACGCATCCAGACCACCTTGGACACATGTTAAGGTGGCGAGCATGCCTGGACTTTTCCCTTCAGAGATCTCCAGAACCTAGCCTGTGACCATGCAGCATAGGTGCCATAAGCTGTTTARGTGGCACACAAGGTTTGAATTCGTGAATGAACTTAAAAGCCCTCTTGCAGACAGCTGAGGTATACTGTGTGTGAGAACCCTGCCACTTAGCAGCTTGGCTGGRCTAGGCTACCATTAACTTAACACTTTCCAAGTAGCACCCTCCAGGGATAGTGTTTCATGCAATCTATGAAATATTCAAGTGATATTTCAATTTGGCCTATAGAGTGCACTTATCTTCTTCCTGACAAAATAAAAAGATCAGAAATAAAGAGGAATAGGAAAAAAAATGGCACGGAAAAGAAAAATTCAAATAAACACGGAAGATATGGCAAGTAAAAGTTCCACAAATGCAAAATGCTAATATTCAACATCATTAAAGCCTTGATCCTGGCAAATGYGTAAGGCACACATGGCAGCCTGTTTTGCTTACAAGGGAAGAAAACAGTCCTATTTCCAATACATCTATCTTCTAACTTTCTTTTGCTAAAAACATGTTTGTTTTAAAATTAATTACTTTGGGAAAAGGCAAGAGAAATGGGTGCGGTGGAGTTGGAGGAAAAATAAATACTGTGAGTTTTGAACTAATTAAAAAAATGACCCATGCACTCATGGAACATGGTGGAGACCAGGTTTCTGCTCTTCAGCTATTTCTGGAGGCTGAAAAAGAATAGACAGACTGAACTGGTTCTACCCTCCATAGCAGGTCACACCAGATCATCTGTACCTTTTGTCCTTCAAGGTAGAGAGCAAGACACAAGGCGATGTAATCATAATGAGCCACACAGCCTACATACTCCAGGTTTTTGACTTGTAGTCTTTGCAGTARTTGATCTTTAACACATGCTGTATTTGGGAAGACTCAAAGTCTRGCATGCCAAAGCTTGGGATTGGACTGGATGCAATCTTTCTACTGTGGGAAAGCCAGCTGTTAAAAACTATTTCTGGTATACTCTGCTCTCCATCACTTCTAGCCACTTTCTAGAAACCGGTGAGCTGATGCTTGTGTTGGCAGGTGGCTTCACTACTGCAGGTAGACTCATAGTGGGAAACCCCACCAGCTATAAAAATCACTTCTCTCTGCCCACCCTCCCCTTCTCTCTTCCCGTAGAAGTCCTGCTAGCTTAACATATCTATATCCCACTGGAGTCAGACTGGATTTATTTGGCTGCACACCCCTGCTCCCTACAGTGTGTGCAGCCACCAAGCTGGGCTTTGGTAATCACACCGCGCTTGATCTGCCCAGCATACACAAGCTCAGAGCCTCAAAGGTCCTCTCCACCACAGGATGTGTATGTTAATACATCACACACGTGTTTAGTTTTAAGAGCAATTCAGACTTGTGCTTGACTGATAGAGCAGACGTACCTTTTGTTTCCAGGGTACGTATTCTCAGTGTGTCCTAACTCGCCACAGTTTTCAGATCCTGTGGCTGTTCCTGTCTTGCAGTACGATAAGTGAAGGMAGATGATCCAGTTCTCAGTGTCTTTGCCTGAAGAGATATAAATCACATCGTAGGTATTATTTCTTCACATGTTGTATCATTTGCTGAACAATTAAGTGCGCGCTACTGAAGGATTATTAAGTGAGCCAAGGCTACAGAACATAATGCAACTTCACAGCAAGAGATGACAATACAATTCTTTAATACTGTAATATTATTTCATGTAAAACCAGCTGATGTAAAATCAATTCCATGCTAAATTGTGTTTTCCCCTTCAGTCCTTTTAGACTTAAAAAAAAAGTGGGAAAGATACCAACAGCCCATAAATACTCTCTAAATAATGTGTTACAGACTGATGGTAAGTGGCACTTTCACAAAACCATATTTATATTAAAAAACCTCATATGTGTACATTATATAGACTATCAATTATAACAGCTGAAAGTAAAATAAATGTGATGAATATATATCTACTTTACTATCCATTACATCTCATCTTTGTGAGAAAATGCTATTTTCATTCCAAGCTATATATCTTATAAAGTTAACTCAAACAAACTATATGTTTTCACCATATCAAAACCTAAATATCTACATCCAAGACATGCGCAATTACACAGAAGTKTATTATAAACCATACAAAAATCAGTAATAAACCACTAGTTTTTAATGGAACTCCACAGAGAAAAGACCTATCACGGATGCTTTGGCAGGTAAATGAATAGATTCATCCTTGCAAAATCGCACTTCTTTCAATAAACATGACACTGGGGTGTGATTTTGGACAGTATTTTCATAACRTACAATGCTAAGAAGGCAGGGTACAAGTTAATTGAAAGGACTAGGCGTAGCATGGGCAAGTGGGGAAAGCGAGCAAGCAGAGAAAACAACTAAGTGCCCTTTCTTTCTACGTTAACTTTATAGGCAGAATTTTTTTATAATGGTTTTTGAACCTAAAGTCGAAACTACTCCATATTCTAGCTCTATGGTCCCACTATTTATCTGGTTCACAAAGTTCCTTCTCACATATATGCAATGTTTCTCATTTGGYTGCTTTTTGAGTTAGTATATTCATATATAAATAAGCTAAATTAGGATATGCCTTACTGTGTAACTGGCAAAATGCACCAGGGAATGAGAGTGCTTGCCAAGTTGTACCAGGAGCGTGGATCAGGCTCCTGGTAACAYGGAGACTTTTGCTATTCATTGTGATAACACCTAGGAAAGGGTCGATGCAATACAGAGCTCAAGGCTTCACGTCTTGCCTCTGCCACTGACCCTGCGCAGACAGGGTGAGAGCTGCTCAGTGTCTCTGTTTGCTCCTCTAAATTACAGTGCGCTCAGTAATACATCAGCTGGGGGGTTTGAGGCTAAACTCTCGTAAACCAATTTTGATTCCTTCCATCACGTCTCTCATTAAGTGTAAAGCGCCTCCAGGGAAAGGCAGCTGATTAAACAGATTCCTCAGTGACATAATGAATTTACAAAACCCCTCCAGTTTCGCTGGGGATATTTGGGAAAAAAATATCTTCAGCCACTAAGGGCAAAATCCAGTGAGAGGGACAATCACTCCACTTCCTCTGCCTTGGGGCCTGACAAACCTTCCCCACCCACCCTGGGGGGCTGCGAGGAGATCCCTGCTGAGCGCTGGGAGGGAGAGGAGAAGGGGCAGGGATGCAGCCATCCACCCATCATCCGTCCGGGGCACCAGCACAGCAGCCCACTGCGCCCATGCCGAAGCGTGCAGGTCACAGCCTCCTTGCTTCCCTTAGCCCAGCCAGCTTCCCCACGCAGCTCTTGCACTACAGCCYCAAGGCAAGGCTCTCCGAGGCAAGCTCTGCTCACGGAGAGGTATTGCCTCTCAGCGCAGGAAAGCAGTACGAGGCTTTTTCCAGCACTCAGATCCTGTTTTTAATGTGACTCAACTCTGCAGAGTCCATAAGGATGACACGGGTTGTGCTTTATTAGCAGTTAGGTTAATGTTTGGAAATAAAAAGACTGACGGTTTCATCTGTTTAATCATTTGGTGCTGCCAAGAGCGACCATAAGCACAGCCCAATGGTGCATGAAGAGAGCACAGACTGACATTCGTTTCCCACCACTAAAATCCAAACATTAGCATACAAGTTGTGTAGCAGGCTGGCAGGGGCAGGCAGCCAGGATCACAGCTATTGGAGTGACTCAATGATCATAATTTTTCTTCATGGAGATTTTCAACCTCCCTGCAATGGAAGGAAATAGGGATGGATGAGGTGGGCTAATTTCAAAGTYTGGCAGTTTATTTGTGTTTGCCCAGCTTTCCTATGCCCTCAGCTGAACTAGGCATGAGCTGAGGACAAAGACTCCTCTAGTTTTTCCCCCAATATTATTTCCTTTGTGTGTGGGGTTCTCCCCCCTCCCTTTTTTCTTAAATCTCCTCTTCTCAGGTACATTCTTTAGGAAGCAGTAGCTGCAATGMAGATTCACCACATGTAACCAGGTGATGTTACTGACCTGCCATATGCAGCCAGCAGCAGATATAGCAATTTATCACTGAAAAGTGATCGGATGGCTAGATCACACGGGCAGCTGGCACCGAGACAACGCTGGATGCGGCAGATGCCATCAGTACAAACAGCAGAATAAGARACAACAGGAGCCAACAGACACAAGGATGTTGTCTTAACAGACAACAGCTATCTCAGCTAGTGTTTATCGCCATTTACCTCTAAATAAGTGCAGCTGTTAAACTTATTGATCCTTTGAAACTTATGTAGAGCAGAGCTGGGCCATTTTTGGCTGAGTTACAGAGAACTCCTCTCCTTCTGTACACAAAGTCAAGGGGGAGAGAAGCCACTGAAACAATCACAGTGGAGTTGCACTCCAGGCAAAGCTTCCTTGGATGTGCAAACACATGCCTTACCCACTTCTGGGAAGGCACGTGGCTATACATATAATGGTCCACCTGGCCCAACAATTCCAACAAGTAAATATTGTGCCGTTATAAGAGCACTGCAGAGCCACATAAAGTGCGTTTTGTAAAAGCTTCTTAGCAGCCRTGCAGGTGGGCTATTATATAGGGGACTGACTAATCACATTAAATGAGACAKAGCTTCTGCAGGGCTAGCAGACCTGAAACACAAGGACTCCGAGACCCCTAAAGCTTCTGCAATTGTCCTGAATCTAATTTCTTTCTCCTATTTTTATTCTGTTGGTATCTACTCTTTCCAGTCAAAAGGGCAGTAGCAGCAGTCCATGTTCTCGACCACCTTCTCGCATGTCTGTGATATTTCTGAGAGAAAATGCTGCCCATGGCTTTAACATGTCAGCTCAACACTTTAAATCCTTTTTCCTCTGCCAGACCTATGCTGTTTGCTAGCACAAAAATAAGCAGAGTCTGGGCTCTGCCCACTCTCCCTGCTTTTCCTCATATACTTACCAGAAAAATAGCTAGAGCACAACTCCCACACATTGCACAAGATTCAGACTCAAGCAGCCCTAAAACAGGCTTTTTCCTGTCCCAAGTCTRTGCTAGAACTAGTCAAAATTAACACTTGCAAGATTATAACATCTTTAGAGCAGGGGAGGTAAGGGGGAAAATCCAAACAAACCTGGACATTCCCAAAATGTGCTGCCACTTCCATGACTAACAGAATCCCACAATACTAAGCTAAAATAAAATATAAAAGCCTTACCACCACCTCTTTAACCCCAGCCTCAAGACCACCTCTGCTCCACAACTACATAGTTTCCCTCCAGCTTCACATTTTCAGCCTTGCCATCCTAATGAGAAATCTTTGCCAGCTGGATCCAGCTCCCAAAGCAATCTCTGTAATGAGGACAGGCACCTGGGGACCTACCTGCCTGGCTCAGGAGGAGAATTTGGTTTGTTTTTCCAATCCCCCATACTGCGAAGTCCTTTGAGGCTGTGATAAGGGAATGCCAGACCACCTGGCAGTAAGAGCAGATGAAGAGGGAGGGGACTGATGAAGAGCTGAGATGTGGGTGGTAGCCAGGGAGGGAGGAAAGGGTTAATCAGAGCCCTTGGATATGAGCACCCAGCTTTGATCCCAAGCCTGAGAAGAGGATGTAGGGTGCACATCTGGCAAAACTGCCTTTTTATTTTATAGTTTTGTTTCTTTATTATGCCTTTTTTTTCCTGTTTCGTTGGCTGTATTTCAGTCACAGCTAGTTGGGAAGGGGAGGCTTTGCTTTCTCACGAAGTTACTGTTCAGTCAAAGCCCAACTTTAAAAATACATTTTCTAAATATGCACTATTCACTCTTGTCCTCAGTAATTTGATTGGCAGAAATAAGATCTGCAAAAGCAGATCTTGTCAGTCATTCTTGAGCCTGCCTTAATATGGAAACAATCACCTGCCATTTAAACCATACTTTTAAAGGGGCATAGTGTGCTTAATAAGATGCATGCACCTGGAGTCTCAACCTCTTTTCATTTTCTGGTAAAAACGTATTTGTGGGGATTGCAGATGTGCATGGGTGAGATAACAGATCCTTCCAGGTGGCCCCTGAAAACCCATCCAGGCCTATTTTCTATAATTCTGTAAATGCTCTGCATATATGTGTACATCTGCATATACTTTCCATCCGGCAGACACTCACTGGCACAGCTCCGAATGCCTGTGTCGTGAAATCCAAAGGACGAGCGTATGCTCGTGTGCAGGGGAGGCACCGCACCGTACAGCACCTTGCGGCTGCGGGAAGTGGAAGGCACGGGCGTTTGCTCTGTAACAGGTCACGTTGGCTCTGTGGCACAAGGTGGGCCCAATATGGAGGAGATTTTGCTATTTGCTATTTTTAGGCTAAGCTTTTTTTCTTTAGGAAGCACAGCAGAGGATTAGGGTCTGTTCACACATGGTCATCACTTGCACGTTGTGGACACAGACCATACGTCATGCAGCGCCCACTCATTGCAGACCTGTCTTTCAGGGGCAGTGAGTACCCGTGGCGCTGGCTGTACTCTGAGAGACACGGACACAYGCAGCAACTTTAAAAGAAGACCAAGGAAGCCTGATGCTGGGGTCCCAAATKATGTTTGGAGAATGGTTCCACAAAAAGCGAAACATTTATTTTTCATTAAAAGACCTCCTAAGAATTAAAGTGGAATTATTCTACGGTAAATTTAGCTACAGCGTTTCTGGGACAGGGAGTCCAGAGAACCATCATCCTTCATCTTATCACCAGAACGTCTCAATTCTGACCTGAAACACAAATTTGGTGCCAGGTGTAGTACTGTGTTTGTGGTCTGTTGCAAATGCCAGCCAGTGAGGGAATGTGTTGGTTTATGGCACACAAGTAAAAAGCACCAGAGCTAAGTTCAACTGCATTTGCCTTTGCTGGGAAAGTAAATAATTATTCTATTTGTTTTGCTTCCAAGATGGGAACAGCGAATGTCTTTCTCACCTCACTGAGAGGAAAAAATCACACCCAATATGGCTAAGGTGCACCCCTTTTTACTGAGCAGCGTGACAACCTCGCAATTTGAACACAATTTATTTTTTTTTTTTGGCTGCTACCTTCTGGTTTGGKTTTTTTTTTTCTTTAATGTGCTTTATCCTTGAGAGATGCCTCATGCATGAACATCTTGGGTTGTTTCCTACAAAATGGCAGAGCTTATAAATAAAAGGAACGGGGAGAGCAGAGGTGAAGCTCATTTCAAACATGCTTTTAGAGGAGCCGATTTAACTGCAATCTGGAGGCCACAGAGGAAAAAAAAATTCTTAAAATGAGCCATGCCAGTCTGTCACCAGGAGTAGGCAGGTTGGTCCTTCCTAGGGGCCTGTGGTGATTCTTCTCTTGGAGGATGTGAGCTGTGATACCACTGAGACTGCTGCTTTTGTTTTTTTTTCTTTTGCAGTGAACATGCTGCAGCTGAGATCACCTTTTCCAATGCTCAGACACACCTTCTGGAAAGCCAATGGCCAGATGAGCATTTTGATGTTTGTATCCCATGACCAAGGGCAGGGTTTTGGAAGAAAAATGGGARCGCAGCAGATGTTTGGACCGGGAGTGCCCCCAGCACTGCTGATTTTTGACCCAGTGCGTGACCCTTTTGGGGACACTTCTTCATTTTTCAGCCGCTGGATGCTATGACACAAATTTCTTGATGTCCGGTGTGGCTGCCTCTGAATGAAGGSCCTGTGAAAAGGAAGCCCTTCGGCACAGTTCGTGCACGAGTTCCCCTCCTCCCCTCAGCTCTGGTAACAGCAACCTGTGTCTCTGCATTACTTAGAATCATAGAATCATTAAGGTTGGAAAAGACCTCTAAGATCATCAAGTCCAACCGTCGACCCAACACCACCATGCCCAYGAAACCATGTCCCGAAGTGCCACGTCTACACGTTTTTTGAAAGCCTCCAGTGATGGTGACTCCACCACTTCCCTGGGCAGCCTGTTCCAATGCTTGACAACCCTTTCAGTGAAGAAATTTTTCCTAATATCCAATCTAAACCTCCCCTGGTGCAACTTGAGGCTATTTCCTCTCGTTCTATCGCTAGTTACTTGGGAGAAGAGACCAACACCCACCTCGCTACAGCCTCCTTTCAGGTAGTTGTAGAGAGCGATAAGGTCTCCCCTCAGCCTCCTCTTCTCCAGGCTAAACAACCCCAGCTCCCTCAGCCACTCCTCATAAGACHYGTGCTCCAGACCCTTCACCAGCTTCGTCGCCCTTCTCTGGACACGCTCCAGCACCTCAATGTCCTTCTTGTAGTGAGGGGCCCAAAACTGAACRCAGTATTYGAGGTGCGGCCTCACCAGTGCCGAGTACAGGGGCACGATCACCTCCCTACTCCTRCWGGCCACACTATTCCTGAYACAGGCCAGGATGCYGTTGGCCTTCTTGGCCACCTGGGCWCACTGCYGGCTCATGTTCAGYYRGCYGTCRACCAGCACCCCCAGGTCCTTCTCCGCCGGGCAGCTTTCCAGCCATTCTTCCCCAAGCCTGTAGCGTTGCCTGGGGTTGTTGTGACCCAAGTGCAGGACCCGGCACTTGGCCTTGTTGAACCTCATGCAATTGGCCTCGGCCCATCGATCCAGCCTGTYCAGATCCCTCTGCAGAGCCTTCCTACCCTCAGGCAGATCAACACTCCCGCCCAACTTGGTGTCATCTGCAAACTTACTGAGAGTGCACTTGATCCCCTCATCCAGATCATTGATAAAGATATTAAACAGAACCGGCCCCAAAACTGAGCCCTGGGGAACACCGCTTATGACCAGCCGCCAACTGGATTTAACTCCATTCACCACAACTCTCTGGGCTCGGCCGTCCAGCCAGTTTTTTACCCAGCGAAGCCATGAGCCGCCAGCTTCTCTAGGAGGATGCTGTGGGAGACAGTGTCAAAGGCTTTGCTGAAGTCCAGGTAGACCACATCCACAGCCTTCCCCTCATCCACTAGGCGGGTCACCTGGTCATAGAAGGAGATCAGGTTGGTCAAGCAGGACCTGCCCTTCATGAACCCGTGCTGGCTGKGCCTGATCCCCCGGTTGTCCCGCACGTGCCTCGTGAGCGCCCCAAAGATGAACCGCTCCATGATCTTCCCTGGCTCCGAGGTCAGGCTGASAGGCCTGTAGTTCCCCRGATCCTCCCTCCAGCCCTTGTAGATGGGCGTCACTTCTTGGCCTCGGTCGCCTCGCAGTAAGGCGATCCACAAAGTGAACATTAGAAGCTGTTTTCTGGGCCAAGGATTTTCCCCCGTCAGGTTTCTCTGGGGGCTGGCGTTACGTCAGCCTCCGCAGCTGAGCGCCRTCCCCAGCGTGAGCCGGCAGTCACTGCCCCAGCTGCATTTCATTCTGGCTTCAGTACTTTGATCAATCAAAGCAAATTAAGGCCAGGCACCATGTGGATTTGCTTGTCCGGCTCATGTCTCACCCCTGACCACACACTGGACAAATTTCTCCTCAGCCTGCGTTGCTTTCTTAGCAGTTTTTGCTCTGACCACGGTGATGCTGGTGACAGGGGAGGGAGCCCGTCTCTGTAAGTAGAGATGCACAGAAAAGAGCTGCGTTACACTAACGTCCCAAATACCTGACCGAACAAGGACTCCRCGGCACAAAGACGGGTCGTTGCTCCCCGGGGGCAGTGGCACCGTGGCCGGTGGAAGTGCAGCCCTGTTTCCTCCCTGGAAGCGGGGAGGGGAGCACGGCTCAGCCGGAGGCGGCAGGGGCCGCAGCCAGCGGGTCCGATGTACCGCCCGAGCTGCCGTACCAGGCACGTGGTGGGTGAGTTAAGGACATACTTTCAGCCTTAATTCTGAGTTTCCTAGGTTTTGTCAGTTTAAGCCAGATTCCTAATGTTATTTTAATGCAGTTGTTTTGTGTGTGAATAATATGCTTTCTATGCCAAACCACAAGCCCTGGAACTAATATCTCATAAAAATGCCTAGAGTCCAAAGCTAATAGCTGTTATTCAGCTGATCAAGTGATGCCTAAAAAGTTACAGATTAACGCTATTCCCTGGGGGAAGGTAAAATTAAACTCAACTTCTGATGGGGCTGGGTGCTACTTCACGTAGTGTCTGAGCCTGGGCTGGGGGTCGCAGCTCGCTGCAGACCCCGGGTGCCCCGTGGCAGGGCTCGGCGCTGTGAACACGTGCGGCGAGTGCCGTCCGGGCTCTATCTGGAGTCCTGGCAGGCAGAGGCTGGGGGTGTGTGAGGGATTTTCATCAGTTTTCCCTTAAAAAAGCCCCTGCCCTTCCAGCAACAACCCACACGGCGATGGGTCACTACAGCTCATCCTCGCCCAGCCCTGCTGCTGCGGGCAGTGATTCAGGGGACGACAAAAAGGCGCTGGGGAGATGCTCGCTCGCTCCCCAGGCTGGCSGTGTCTGGGCGAGTGGGGCTGCGGTGAGGTCAGGTCCCGGGACGCTGCCAGCCTGGCACGGTGGGCAGCAGCTGGGGCTGGAGCCACCGAGGGGGCAGGCACCTCTTCCCCTCCCAGGCCAGCGCCGGAGGGTTTGGATGGGGCATCGGTGACCCACAGGGAGCGGAGCAGGGACGCGGAGGGGGCAGGCGGTGGGGGAGAAGCTGTCCCTTCATGCTCCTTCCAGGCGGGGAAATCAAGCCACAGGATGTCAGTGCAGCCTGTGCGAATGCCACGCTTGCCGAAAGAAATGACTGTCTCCTCTCGAGAGCACACAGGAAGATCTTTTTCCCAGAACATCTTCTTATTTAGGAAACTCGCATCATGGCAGCAAAGCAAAATGCTTATTTGGGATTAAGAAAATGAGATGTGGCCCCAAGTCAGTGCTTGCATGTAGGCACCACGGCAGAAAGTTTGAGGACACACCAGAGGCAGCTGCTGGCTCACAGTAACAAACGCAGAGCTGGATGGGCTGGAGGCCCGGACAGCTGGTGTTTGCTGCCTGTGTCCTCTGATACTGGCTGCAGAGTTGTAAGGTATCAATTATTTTCCTGTTACAACACAAAGGGATTGGCTAGATTAGCTTCTGCAGAGCTGAGAAAGAAATGTGTCATGTAGACTGTTTATTTTGCTCTAATTGGATTCACACCTTCTTTCTGAATAAACCTCATTTTACTCCAGCTTTTGTGGTTTTTCATGGCTGTGAATGCTGAGGAGCTCTTCCAGGGACGGGCAAGTGATTCTCAGCTTCRGTGGGGAAAGCAAAGGGGTAGTGCTGTAGTCACTAGAGGCAGGCAGCCGGCAAACAGCATGGCTGAGGAAGATCTCATGGTCACMTCCCAGACGATGCTTCACGGTCACGGACAGCTTTTGGCAGCACGAGGTAAAAGCCGCTCTTTGACCAGAGAAATCTAAGCTTTTCAGTCCTTCCAGACATGACATCCACACCTGCTCTGGGTAAGCTGCAGCACAACATCGTGACCCAGAGGCATGGCGGTGCTGCCCATCAGAAAGCAGCGTATGCTGGTCCCCCTTCAGCAGGGTGAGCTGCGCTCTACACTAAAATTGTCAGCAAATTTTCTGCTGCAGTTCATCATCTTTTCTAGCTGGTGTGGAACACTAGGAAAATTACCTTTGTCTGCTGTTTTTCTTGGCCTGCTCCCTCAGAAACACRGAAAGTACCTGCAGCCCGTGTGGCTTCTCAAGTTCATCCTTTAAATCTCTGGAAACAAAAAGAGTTCAGATGGAAAGGAAAGAAGAAAGAGCGTAGATTAAGAATCCTAGGTCTGGTGGTTGCAAACTGCTAAGCGTCCTCTCTGTGTTAATCCCGCTAAATAAGTAAATGCTTTTCACTCCTGTGTCCTTTGCACTGTGGAAACTTTTGACGTCTCTGTACTGGCCACTGTGGTTTGAAGCTCTGCCTCTGAGTCAGACAGGTATGAAAAACCTCAGACCAGCCGGACTGAGCAATGCTCTCTTGATGAGCGCAGTAGAAACCAGACACAAAATAAATAATTAAGTCAATGAAATTTTTGGGGGCTCTAAATTATGCCTGCATATGCATTGCAGAGTTAAGCCTTACGTTTGAAATTCTTTCATTTATTTCTTGTTCCTACAGAAAACAAATCAATGCTACATCAGGAAGGTGCATTTCTCTGGAGAGCACCTGCTCCTGCAGTTTCCAAAGATGTCCTGTATTTGCAGGTGCCTCTTCATCTACACCAACTTGTGACTTGTCTCAGAGAGTTTGGTAGCTCTTACTGCAATTTGTGCACACATATTAAACTTGACATAAAATTTCTCTTTTATTGCTGTTTTGGTCATATTTTTTCCCATGACAGATTGTTATATTTTCTGTTGGCTTTGTTACTCTATAACTGCACACTGAAGCATCAAATAAATCCATATGCTGGGTACATTCCCTGTTTGAAGTGGGTATTGGAGTGATTTGGTATATAGATTGCCATAATTTTCAATCATACCTTTTGCCTTGCTCATTTGCTCTTGCAGAACTCACTTGTTTTAGTACTTTTAGAGCCCATGGGAGGTGCTAAATAAACATTTCAAACTATAAAAGAAGTTACTGGCCAGCTGTGAAGTGGTAAAATTAAGTAACTTACCCAGCATCACACACGTAAGCAGAGCATCCAGTTCTGCAGAGCACCCTTCAGATTCCCCCTCTTTCTCTTCCTATTCTGTCCTGCCTCATTTATGGCACATCAGATGAGGCTTTTACATCCTCCCTCCCTGAACAGTTCCCTAGAGCAGTATCTAACCTGACCAAAAAAAAAAAAAGAAAAAAACCCAAAATAAAACCAATGTGATCAACTAATTTGAAGGAACTTCTTTTTTTAATATGGACAATACAGTCTATTTTTCCTTATCTTCATTTTTGGAGCCATCTTAGAAAATTTCCCCCCAGTATTTAGCCTGAATCAAACATATAGAATTTTCCTAGCCTAGAAAAGGAATATTCCAGTGTACAAAACAAAAGTTAGGTAAAAGGAAAATAACTGAAATCAGAGCCTGCTACTAGAAAATATGATACAACCTGGACAACGGGAAACACTGTAATACAGGAATCACTGCATCTACTGAAGTTTGCCACTTCTGCAATGGAGCTGCCAGTTGCTTTGGTTCCACAAAGCAGGGCTATACAGATTTTTAGGGCAGGAAGCAAAACAGAATATTATTTCTAAGGGAAATCAAAGRTGCAATTAGGAGAGACGGTGGTAAAGGCATATCTTTCCCATCACAGTACCCACACAGTACAGTGGGAAAGGCTTGATAGCACAAGCAAGGACAGGACAGGCTCTAAGGGTCACCCAGCTAAAAAGTTGGTCGGAGGAACCAACCGGCTTCCAGTCCCTCTCTGGCTGTCCTGCCAGGGGGAAATGTAAACGGGAACAGGCTACTCCTCTGCAGATTGAAAGTAGCAATTTATGGATTACTTGATCCACAACTTTATAGAACAGCAAGATGACTTTTGGAAATGCAGAAAGACCCATCTGTCTGTTGCCTTCTTAGCAAGTTGGAAATTGAACTGTATAAGCTGAGGGAAAACCCCAACAGCCTTCAGCACAAAATTCAGTTAAATCTCTGCCTTCAACAGCTTCCAAATCACAGAAACCTTGGGAATATAGGAGGACTGGGGCTTGGGGCCTTAAGAGGCCAGGGCAGAAAACAATGTTGTCTTCTTTCAAGAGAAACTATAAATAGTATTTAGCATCTCCAAGAGGCAAGTTCATAAGTGAGCCTGCCTGATTGTGGACTGGTGGCTTCGTCAACTTAGTATTCAGGAAAGGGAAGAATTGCCATAGCAACATTCCCATCTTCTGACATGTATCATGCAGATCATGTAGTCAAGGCAGCGCAGCACCCTCTCACACATGTGCTCTGTGAACTTTTGTATTCCTGACAATATTAAAGAGAGAACTATGTCTCATGATTGACACACTTGCCTGTGTGTCTTTATGATTCCTTAAAAAAAAATATGGAAATGCTTCCCTTCCCCCATCCTCCTCCTTTGAACTGTTTTCTCTTCTCCATCCCACTGAAATGATGAGAACAGCTCATGCCCCAGATCTGCAGATATACGTTCCTGACAGTAGTCCTACGCTATGCAAATGTGTAAACTGCAAAATGTAGAGGGTTTTAAAAAATTAAGTATATCCAGCAGAATCTAAATTCTGCATAAAAGTGCTGAAAGGAACTAGAAATCTTCCAGTACGTGCATAATTAATGCTCTATTAAACAAAGCCTTACATCTTTTTTCTTTTGTTTTTTTTGCTTTGAGTTAGTCTGAAATCTCCAGACACACATGCCAGCCATACCTATGGCACATGTCAATATATATGTCGCCCTATGCAGGAGCTGAGTTCACAAGCAGAGCAGAACACTCTATGTGTTTGCAGCCAAGGTCTGTCTAACCCCTGGGGTGGCTTGGGCTTCCCACTGAAGGAAAAGTACCAAAAGGGCTAAGCTGTGGGCCAGTACAAACGGGATGCTGCAACACTCTGCAGTAAAACCACCTTCGCAACCCTGACAGCAGTGCAGCCAGGTACTTGACTTTACAAKTGTTCTTGATTTAATCGTATCACAGGCCATCCAGTGGACCTCTTCCTAAGCTTACCACCTATTCAGTATTGTGGCTCCCTTCAAAAACTCCGTAACACTAGAAATCTTTGGAATATAGTCATACCAGTACATATATATGCCTCAACTATGCCTATCCCACCCGTGGTTCTGACATTAAAAGTATCACAATATACTGTCTCATGCCTATGTATTTTTTGCTCAGACCTGGGATTTTACATGCTGTGCTGTCCTTGGCAGGATGCCTATGGCACCATTTCTACATAAGGGTTGGCCTCAGTAGCTCCTTCTCCAAGGAACGGGCTCAAAATCCTGCATAACTCTATGGCCTCGGCAGACAGACACCAAAACCCACTTTGACTGAATGCTTCTCTCTGGACTGGAGATGCACCTAGCTGTGGGCTACACCTAAGTGAGGTGATTTTTCTAACCAGGTTAGTTTATCTTCTCTTRGTCTTTTTCTTTCTTACAGAGCTCCCCAGAGCTGCCTCATGAGTGCTCACTGCAAAATGTTCCCGTTGGGTGGCAGAAGCTCCTACTGTCTGTGCCTCTGTGTAAGGGTCTGCTGGAGGAAAGTCACCTTCAGATGGTAACAGCTTTTTATATCTTCCCCCCCACCCACATTCCTGTCCTCCCCACCACTCCTCTCCAATGTTTAGGGTCACTGTACAAAGCTTTGGTACCTTACCTTCCCCAGGCAGGGTGGATGTAATTATGTTGTGGTCAGTATTGCTCAGTGGTTCAGCTGGGATTATGTCTCCAATGAGCTCCTGAGCTTCACCCAGGTTTGAGAGCCCTCCCTGCCTTTGTGTACTCCACAGCTGCTCGTTCCAAGAAATAACCATTCAAGAAATTCCTTCTTTATTACTTGTCCCGTGGTGATTCTTGGCCAGACTATGTACAGGTAGTTAAGGTCTCCCATTATCATAATTTTTGCTGCCTCTCTAAGTGTTGTGCGCTTAATTGCCTCTTCCTACTCTATGACTAATAACGCTCCTGTTCTGTTAAACCACCTCTAGAGAAAATGGTTTGCAGCTTAATATTAGTAGCAGAAGAGGGGTGACCTCCCCCTCTTTTATCCCATTACATCTGTCAGGTGTAAACTCAGAAGCCAAATTGGGAACCATTATTAAATAAGAACAATTTATTTTATTTTACATAGTAAATAAGCTAAGACGATTATATGTAGAAAACTAGCCAGGCACTGGTCTGCCTGCAAAATTAAACATCCAGAAAYACAGTACTGCAAAGTACTGCAGCTGCAGATCATCCCTATTGCTACAGGCAGGATGGCCGGCAGCTCACCAGCCTTACGCCCAGGGGAAAAGTGGGAGCACAAGGAGCTGCCAGTTTGGAGTAATGGTGGAATTACTGCCCATGTCAAGGATGATACCTTTCACAGTGCCTGATTTCTTTCCATGTTAAGCAAGTAACTGCCATTTAACACCTGACCATCATTATCTTTTTCTACAGAAGATCATGTGTGTCTGTATGTATACATGTATGTATGTATATGGATCTCTGTATGCATGTGTGTGTTTAACTTTTATGTACACAATACACATACAGTGGGGACTATCATCTGCATATTAAAAAAGCAAAGAGATATTATGTCCTAGTACTGACTGTACCACAGCAATCTCTATATTTAGAATGCACACTGTGGTGATACTTCTCCAGCCTAACGGTAGATGTTTACTTTTTAATACACAAGCAATATATAAAATGCTGAACTTGGACACCATGACTAGCTACAATACAAATTATATGAAAAAGATGCTATTTTACCTCCATCTCATTTTACACAGCTCTAAGGAGCWGCAGATACCTCCTCCAGTGGGCCACGAAGTCTGTGGCCTACCTTTCAAATTTCCGTACTGGCATTTATTGTGTTGAGGTTCAAATCCCTTTACAGCTGTGGTCTGAACAAGAAAAGGGCACTCAAGGGAATAAGACTACAACTTGCTCTTCTGGGTTACATTAAAATCCATTGATTTCCTTCTGTTACTTGAACAAAAGAGAGTGCATTTCTGATAAAAATAAAATTGCTTATTTTGGAAAATATATGCTAAATATATTTGATTTTCATGGTCTGTAAATTGGACAGTTCTGTTCTTCTTAGTTACTTAATAACACAAGTAAGAGGAAGTCTCTATGCGCAAGAGACCTATTTTCACTCTAAGCACAAAAAGCTCTTTCATTTCATTACGTCATTAGAAGCACTACAGAAAGCGTCCCACCTGCAAGTCCACTTGCCCCCTCATTCAGCAAAGCCCCTGTGCTGAAAAGCCCCCGTGCGTGTGCTTTGAGTTCCGCATGCGCCTAAGTACTTTTCTAAACAGATGTCAACAGCTAGATCTTTTTACTTTCCAGGCTAATTTCATTTCCTCTTTGCTCCTCTTGCCCCAGAGAGATCATTGCCACTGTAGAAAGTTGACCAGTCAAACCTGCAGCTGCTTTTTTTTCTGGGTCTTCTGCAGTAGTCAAACCCCCGGTTTAATACTGCAGCCAGACACACTGAAGACACCTGCGCTTTTACAACACATACGAACACGTTGGGCCAAACATAATGGCCCAAATATGTAATAAAACTCCGAGGTTTCTTTCCTTCCCTGCAACACCTGTGACCCCAGTTTAAGCGGCTGGCTACAGCAGCATGTGAAGCTTTGAGCCACAGGAGCAGAGCAGAGCAGCTGGGATGGATACCCTAGCAGAGATGACCTCTCCTATACTAGTATGCATTACGCTTTGATTAGGAGCTTTCTTTTGCTGCTGCAGTCGGAAAATACCTGTCACCAACATTTGCCCCTGTTCACATGAAACATGGGAGCATTAAAAGACAGGATTAGTAGCATAACCTCTCCAAGGCTACATTCAGAGGTGACCTCACCTACACATCTCCTACTGCTTGCTCCTTTACTCCCAGGGCAGGAACACCAAACCTACCTCAGTGATGCTAACCTCAGGTTGATGGTCTCTTCAGGACTATACTTCAACTCAAGTTTTAGATTATAAATCCTTTCAGTGTTCAGTCTAACGGTATTCGAGTCTTCAAAGGCTACCAAGGTGTGTATCAGAGCTCTGCAGACCGACCAATCTTCACAGAAAATAAAAGGCAAAGAAGAAATTGTTGTTAGGATTTGAAATAGTCTTTGAATAGCAAATTCAATAGGAAAAATGAACTAAAAGAAGTGTATGCCTTATACACTGACATTACAAACTGCCACGTGGGAGCCTGCGGAATGGTTAGCCATTTTTCAGTCTATTCACAGTGTCCAAGCAGCTTTGATGTACACTGGTGGTAATTTAGCTAATATTACTCATGTGGGCAGAGAAGCAAAGAAACAACTTAAAATTAGGGAAAATATTTGTAATTTTCCTTTAAAATAAGGCAACGGTTGCTGTACAGAGACAGCAAAACATGGTTTTATCACACACAAACTAAATCACAGACTAAAATAATTTAATTTTGAAATTGTGGCAAAAGTTTGTAGATTATGGCAACCTCTTTGTAACAGAGTAGTGTGGGAACTGCATATGTTTTGGGGTAGCTAAATGCATGCAGAAAGTGAGGATGAGCTTTCTAAAGCCAAATCAGGGATATAGTCATACCAAAATTCATGGCAACTCTGTGGCTAGACTTTCTAACCAGCCTCAAAAAAAAATCCCTTCTTTTTTGTGTTCTGTAAGTCAAGAGAGTATTATTAAGATTGCCAAGTCAGTCATTCAAGAGTGAGGTAAAGTCAGAATTGAGGCTGKCTGTTCAACCTTAATGTGGCCCCTTCCAAGTATGAATTATGATATTGCCTTTAATTAGATGATCACACAGTATTTTTTTCTATGCCTCATTCATAACACATGATGGATGGTGCTTGCTGAATGATGAAACTGTATTTTGTTTTTTCCTTGGGGTTCAAGGTGTGGCAGCCTGCCTTATTTACCGCACACTATATTCTTCTCTGACAACAAAACTAATGATTCCTTCACAGAGTTCTCTATGTGGTTTATCATTACAGCTATGACATACTCAAGAAACATCACTAATTTAATTTTCCTCAAGGGAAAAGCTAGAGTTTTTTTCACTTAGTTTATCCATCTAGAACCTATTCTCATTGCTCAGGTTTTCACCAAAGCTTTGCTTCCTCCATATTTGGTCTAGGGAGCTTTATTTGCATCAGCTTTGGGAGGTACTGACAATACATGGGAACCAAAGTCGGGGTCCCCATTCTGGTGTGTGTCTTGGGTAGTCAGGCCTGGAGAAGGTCAACAGATCAGGGACGGTAGGGAAAATCCTGTTCAGCCATAAGATGTATCATTCCCAAAGTTGATAAACACCTTGGAGGATTACCTGTGCACTACAGGGAAGTATAAGCATATTTTTTCTAAAACTTGGACAAAGATGAATAGATTTTTCCCATAAATTCGGAAGTGTTACTAACATAAATGCTATCCCTCTTCCAAAGACCCAGCTCCACAGCAAGAGAAAAGTAGAGAGAAGTTTTCCAGACGTGATTTTTTTTTTTTTTTTCATAGATTTGAACTTGGAAATAGATGACCTGTTCTGACAAAAAGTTTTCCACCAAAAAATAGTTCCCCCAAGAGAAATACCTTTCAGGGACAATTTCAGCCAAGATGGTTGAAATTTGGCAAGCTTACAAGTGACTTTTACTTTAGTCATCATTCATCCATCATCTTTCTTAAGAATGATGGATTGTGTAATTCTAAAGGGAATGAACACAGTCTAGAAGAGTGCTCTCTGGGTACACAGGCCCCTAGGTTATTTATATCATGGTTCATACATCACAGGCTGGATTTAATGCTCTAATTTTGACTTTAAATACGATGATTCAAAGCTCATAGGAGGTGGAGAACTTTTTGAGATCTGAGAAGACAAATTGAGTTCAAACCTTCTKGGAATACTATAAATTTCCTCAAACCAAATGAAACCCACCACATTTTGTGTCACATATATTGCCTTTGGCTAACACTGCCAACCTCAGGGGCTTAACTGAGATCTAAGCTTGGTAGTCTATTTTTTTGAGGTGCTGAATATTCACAAATTCACAGATACGAAGCATAACAATTTTAAATGTCCCTATGCTGTACCTCTGAAAGGGAGTCTTCTTTTACTTGGACACATACCTATGGATTCAGCTACGCAATAYTGATCTCTGATGTTTCTGTTCTCTTTATATTCTTACTACATTTCCAGTATCACCTAAAATGACATGGTATTAGAAGAAAAACTTATCCTGAGCAGGTGCAAAACTTACTGAGAAAGAGGAATCTTTTCAGCAACAGYCAGTTTTTGAGGTCTCAGCCATTCAGTGGTGAAATAAATACAGCAGAGACGTTCAGAGTGTGCTCTAGCAGAATGTGTACAGCTGTGTGGCATTTTGGCATTTCTTATTTTTATTTAACACATTCTTTCCATCAGAATGAATTCTTGAATTCAGTGAAAGAAACAATCCCTGTGAAATAAAAAAATTGCAAAAATGTCCTAGACTTAACAGCAGAGCATGAGTTATGCAAGTTTGTCAAATGACAAAAAATCAACAGGGTTTGTGCTTTGGGCTTCCCACCGTAAGCTGCAGTTGATAATCTCTCACAATGCGACGTCTGTTGAAAAGTAYAGCCAAATTCCTTAGCAAATTCGTTGTCCACCAGTACTTTCATGTGCTACCACAGCTTGCAGAAGCAGTGACTTTAAACAGTTCCTAGCTCACTAAACATGACTGAATCCATGTTTTCTTTTCTTCCGGAGTTTTGAAAGCCTGTTGCAAATAACAGACAACTTACCACCTCCAGTAACAACCATCTATTACAATCAAGCCCTAGTTATCTGTGCATAGAATAACCATGTCACATATCTAATGTGTAGCTCAGGTCCAGCGGAACATAATATCCCTAACGCAAGGCCACATGGCTACAGCTAATTTGCTTCCAAATTCTGCTGGTTTTGCGTCTCCTTCTGTGGGACCATCAGAGGAGTTCCTTCTTCTTTATCTGGCCACTTACTTCTATAAACTTTCTAGTAACTTGCCTAACTTTGAAATCTTTGCAACTCTGATCAACAAGTTAAAAATTATTGAGAAGACAGACACAGTCACAAAGACAGTATCACCACAGAAGCCTTATTTTTGAAGGAAACCAACCAAAAAGCACATTGTTGAACTTCTGCACTGTTTCCTATGATAGTGTGTACAGTGGAGGCATGAGTTGCATGAGATCAGTTTCCCTCAGAACTGTTCAAGAGCACAAACATGGTTAAGTCATATTAAAACTGCAGAAATCGCTTTAATAAAAATCACACATTAACATCATACATCTTTGAAGTGCTCTGCATGTGTTAAAATAAATACATCTAAATACACTAATGAATAAATGTGATGTGAATACCAGGACATTTGGATCTTAAAGTCACTTTTTTATACATAATTTCTTGCTGAAAATTATTCCATTAATTTTATTTTAATCCTAGACAATTTTTCTGCCTACTAGAGTTCCTTCTTGATTGTCTSATAATTAAACAGAATCCTGTCAAGTTTAAACGATGGCTAGTATTTTGCAACTGAATTCCCAATACAAACAGGCATATGTTTAACTTTAAACATTTGCTTAYGTGCCTTCCTGAAGTAAGGCTTAAATGCTCTCTCGTACAACACTAACGGCTCAGCCCATCTATTGAGAAATTACAACTTGAAAATGCAGGATGAGGTCTTGTACTAGGAAAATAAGAAGAAAAATCCTCATGTCGAAATAGTATCATCTACAGTTGACACTGGAAAACCCGAAAACATATCATTCAAATGCCATCAATCCATCTAGAATTTCAAGAATCAGCATGAAGAAACAGAAATGCAGGTTTAATTTGATCTTTATTTAGGCCTATTTAAGAAAAGTTCCATCATATTCAGATAGTCTAACACCGCAAATAAGATTCTACTAGACTGATAAAATTATTAACATCACCGATTTAAGGCAGCTGTTACAAACTGTTACATTAATATTTCAGTCAGATTGAATTCTTCTTCGGATACATTCATGCAATTAACTTCTACTGCATTTTTACACYGTACTTTAAAATCTATAGGATTGTTTTGTTTCCCCATATTAGACCTATCTGGTTAAGCTTTTCTCAAACAATACAGAGACTGGACTTGTTGTTCTTGGTGGAAGTGAAAAGATTTAATGACTTGATGATTTAAAGACTTATTTGATGCAAGAAATGCATGTTGAGAATGCTATGGAGATAAATATACATCTTATATGTGCATGTCACATGCAAGYCTGGAGAAATAGGAACGGATGTTGAAACGTTATTACTGTTCTTAGCTAAAATCATTTTCCCTCCATATAAAACCCAAAAACATCCTTGCACTGAGAAGAGGGCCCATTAAACTTCCTCCTTTCCAAAAGATTCCTTTCCACGCCAACCTCTGTTGGGGATGAGAAATCTTCCATGGAACCATAAACAATCCTCCATGTTGCCTCTATTGTTCAGTCCAATTTCGGCTTGTCTTTTCCTTCTTCAATACCTGAAAACATATGGAGAACAGCTTTTAAAAACCTCTGAATGAATAAAAATGAAGAGTTTACTTAGAGAGGTTCTTCTAAAGCATTCATCTTTCTTTTCCCTCTATTGCTGCTGTTTCTCCCCTACTTGATCGCATGCTCTTGCATGTGTTACCTCACCTGCTGTGAATGAAAAGAGCATCTGCACACCTGATGGCAGTGGTTGTCCAGTAATGAACTGCACAATCTGCCCTCCCTCCGGACCGTTTTCAAATCAGCCTAACCCCCTGCCGCACACTCAGCCTTTGATGGCTGCAGGGGTCTGGGAACAGTTAGTTCCCTCACCTCCTCTGCTTACCTACAAGTAAATTAAAGTAGATGTTATTATAGCTGAAGCTAAGCAGCCGACTTTATTTGAAAGCAAGTTTTTAAAATTGTGTTTCAGAATTCAGTAACTTTAACCCCCCATTTCAACATTGGACGTTTAAATATTTGCAAGTACAYCTCCCTTTTTTGAGGGTGCAAGAATGAAGAATCAATTACTGYTGGTAGGGCGCCTCTCTCTTCTTCTAATGGCCACGTCTTTCAATAATATCAGGAGGGCTGAGTTGAGTGTAGGGCTCCTTAAAGAACTTATCCTTGCTGCAGGACTTGTCTTTTTTCTATGCTGAGCAAAGTCTGGGCTGGGCAGCAGATTGTGTTTTTTCTGGCAATGGAAACATTCAGCTATTTCATGTGCCTGTTCCTGGACAATGAATTACTATTGGTATCTGACAAAAGTATTGTTCTTCTGACTAAGCCCTCTCTGCCAGACATCTCAAATACAAATATTTCTTTTGGAGGTTTTCAGGCCTGCTGCATGCTRGAAAAGAAAGACTTCTGAGGACTGAAGGCAAAAGAGAAGCAATGTTTGAGAATGTTGAGAGGAAAATCCAGTCACAAGTAAGATTGCCTGCTAATGCAATATACGCATAGATGGCAGGTACACTGAAAGTCACTTTAAAAGCGTAATTCCAATATGGGAAACAATAAGACCCATCTGCAGTTAGAAAGCACAACTGCAAAGCTGCCTTGCTGAAAGAAGCAACACGGAAACAAATGGGTCTGCGCATTGCCAGCTGCCCAAGTACAATGGCCCTGGGTGTTGCTGGCAAACCAACGTAATGGAAGAGCCACAGTTGAAGGTTTAACAACCAAAACAAGAGTCTGGGTCCAAAAGATTACAGTGGGTTTACAAGGCTGCTCCAGAGCCAATCTTGAGTCTTCTGCTTGCTGCTGGAAGGAACTTTTCCAATAGTTTTAAGTGAGCTGTTTTATTTGTCTTTTTAAAAGAGCCTCCTTCCTTTCGTCCGAAGCACTCCACTGCAGATGCATCAAATAGTTTGGCAGGAATGCAGATACACTCAAAACTGTGGACAGACACTGGCTTGTACAAAGGGCAAATTTTTCCTTGCCTACCATGTTTGTGGTTTAACTTGGGAAAACTAACTGCAAATCATTTTGTCAGTCATGAGGTTTTATTTAATGCATCTCCAGAGGAAAAGGAAAAAAACTCCAAACCCAAAACAACCCCCTCTCACCCCAGAAATCTTCTCATGGCAGACTACTTTAATTTGCAAGCTCACTGCTCAAAAGCCCCTTTTAAATGTACAGTTTTCAAATAATATTTTCCCAAGTCTCGCATGGTGACAGACTGGCATTATTTTACATCTCTGCTGTTTGTGGTGTGCCTGCCACATGCTTCAGGTTAGGTTTATGCAAAGTGTTTCAGGAGCAGCAAGCCAGCAGGTGACTCATGGCACTTTCTGGTTTGCAAGTGCTTGAGCCACAAAGGACTTTGGATCAATATTCTTTAACCAAATCAAGGAAATGATGGAAAGGATAATAAGGCCATGGTGAACCTTGGAAGGAGTTGGAAGAATGACCCCATTGACGTTAACTCCTCTAGAGTGGAGGGCCACAAGAACCAGGGATTTTCTTATGCATCATGTGGAATAGTGAGGGAGATTTTCCACCATTTACTTATTCATGGACTTACTAAGAACATGTGATTCTTCACCACATTATTATTCTACATACAGGACTTAGGTCAAGTGAGATAACTCCTTGCGGCTGCCTTTTTTAGAAACTTCTTTCCTGAATTAAATAAGTTAAACAGATGTGAATGTGGCATCAAACTGAGGACTGAAAACCACACTTGAACACTGTGACCAATTATCGCTGGTTCTAGAGCAAAAGCAAGAGGACACTTTATACCCGGGTGCTAATACAAGCAAATGGCAAGTAAACTGCTTTGAGCTTTTAGCATTAGGTTCTACTTAGTTCTGGAGGACTTGTTAAAAGAGATTTGTGTGTGCAATAAACTACCATGTGAATTTATGGTGTTTTAACCAGTGCACACTAAGTTTCCCAAAAGGGGATACAGGCTGTTCATACGGTCCCAACATGTTATGGGCCCAACGAATGTAATAACAGAATTCACACGGAGCATGAATTTCACTCCAGTTGTGATTTGCCACTGCAGCGATTATGAATGTTGTTTGCTTATTTCAGGCAATTTGATAAATGAAAAACATCTTTCACAGATTAAAGGAACCTACTTTTAATCTTGTGTTTGTCTTATTTTCCCTTTTCCTCTACTCAGCAATGGGTGGCCTAGGCAGGGTAGATGATGTAGAGTCGGCACAGTTATGTTTACCCCACACTAAGGTGATCTTTCATTCCTGTTATTTTACTGACATGAACATATTCATTTTCCTTGAGTAAATTTATAAGCAGAAAACACCTTATACCTGAAAATACTAAAAGAATATATTTTTGTTTCTAAGTCTAAGCTTACCATTAACAGCATTCCCACAGAATGGTACTTTATTCTAGCTGCATTTAATGGGTTCATCAGCTAATAAGTGGGTTGTAAACCAAGTGAGTTGTAAACTTCTCAGGTAATTGCCAACAGCTCTTAAATTAGTATTGGAAGTTATAAAAAAAGAATACATATTCATAGCTCATCATGCTCTCCAGCAGCCATTCCGTTCATCCGGCTGCTTTAAAGAGCAAGCAAGCAAGACGTTTCAGTGGAACTTCTGTCATTCTCCTTTGTTTTAGCCAGCTTAAAACCTTCTCAACTTCCAGGGGAGCATACTCAAGTCCCGACGGTGTGTTTTGTGAGTTAATATTCCTAAAACAATACTCACATTTTTGGGTATCCCAGATGTAGTTGTTCAGGACCTCTCCCACCAAGTAGAATATGTTAATTATTACGGTAACAGCTGCAAAAAAGATTATTTTGACACCTGGGCTGAGGTGCTCAAGAAGCGGGTACACCCACACTCCTGTAACGTGGTGAATCCAGCACACCCTGAAACAAAACAAAAATAACAAGTACTGACTCTTACAGCCCTGTTTTTCAAAAGTAGCTTGGGCTATAGGCTTAGCTACCGTAACCTGAAAAGCAATTATCTGAAAGGACTGCAAGTTGCAACTGAACTGGAGCACCTGGATGACATCCACCCAGAACAGACATCACAAATGAAGAAACTATGACTGATTTCCCACATTCTTACTGCTTTGTTTTAAATTCAATATGAGCAGTTGGCCAATTTTCATGTTCTGATGTAGGCAGGTATTTCCTTGCTGCATTTGTATTTACGAGGAATACACACCCCTGTTTCGTGCGGCAGCGTGGAAACTGCAACACCCTCTGTTCCAAGCAGGTTCTTTATCCAAAGAGCATTCAGGGTTCTCCAGGCTCTTCCACACAGCTTAATGCTCTGCTTTCTGCAGCGTCCTTCTTTCATTTTGTACATATTTGTGTGTTTCTGCTGCTCCTCCTCACTACACCTGGCAAGTGAGTCAGTTTTTGGGTTTGGAAACATACGGTTCAGCTTCTCTTTGAGAGAATAATTTCTTCAGCACCTGTGTTTTAGGTTGCTCTTCCTTTTCTTTCAGTTACCTGGTATCATTCGGGATCTAGTAATTTTTCTCTAGGTAGGATAAACATTAAAAAAAAAAAAAAAAGAAATGACCTCACCAGTGAAATTCTGTCCAGCTCCACATCAATATACAGTAAAGGAAAAGGAATGATGGTGGTTTGGTGGTGACAAGAGATTTTTAGCATTCAGCTGCAGTGRAGATTGTTGGTACGCTAACCCAAGAGACGGGGTGTCAGCTTTACTGCAGTGCAGCCTGAAGAAGCACTCCAGGTACGTGGTTTTGCTGTGTGTGACTGCAATGGACACCTGTACCCTCTGAAGCGATASCTTTTGCGTTGAGATCTGATGTGGTGAGTGGTGAAGTCAGGGGGAGCAGAGCGAGTCCATACGCCCCAGTCAGTGGGAGCTAAGAAAGGCAAATGCTGCCAAACAACTGAGCAAACATCACGGAGGCTAACCGGGATAAGTGCTCAGAGGAGACACGCTGGGGCCCCTGAGCTGCTGGGCTCTCTTCAAGAATGTAAATCTCTTCCTTTCTGACCCGGCAATTTGAGAGAGAAGCTCACAGTGAAGCACAGCTAGAGAAGACTCAGCAGCTGCACAGACTATTATTGATGGGGATTTCCACGTTCATATGATTTGCTTCACTTGCTGATACTTCTATTTGTTTAAGGAAGACTTTTGATCACTAGATCAACAGTCATAGGCTCCTGAAGGGCAGAGACACAGAAGTCCACCCAAAACTGTTACCATAAATGCCTGTCACATGGCAAGTACAGAATCCCTGTTAAAGGATTATCCATCACCCTGGAAATGTACATGGTTGTCATAGCTTCCCTCCTTCTTAGAAAAGCTTTTATTACAGCCAAAATCTTAACAGTTGGACACTTCATGTAGGAATTTACATGTGTCAGTAAATTAATCTGCACGATCTAAATGCAGATTAAAAACCCTTTCTCCAAATGAGTTCACATATGGAAAATGATCTCTGTACTTCACAGTTATTTTCCACAACATTCTTCTGTGCCAGAATTAACCTGACAAGATAAAGGTATCTGTGAAAAAATAAAGGGTTGCTGTGTAACCCATGGTAACAGGGGATAYCATGTACCTCTTGATGAAAGAAAAAGATGGGACAGTTGGGTAGAAGGTAATGGGATGTCCTCTTCTCCCAGGTTGGCTTAGCAGGGAGTGTCTATTATTGCCTAACGTTTTTCAGTTTCATTTGCTTTTGGTTTATGAACATTCTGTGAAAGACAAGCTCCAAGGAAAAAGCTTGAAAAAAAGCCAGTGCTTCTTTTTCACTTATTTTCTCTGGTGTGATGAAACTACCCAGCACTATAAAGCACCTTTACAGAGGGACTTTTCAAGGGACCTTCTAAACTGCACCTACGTAGCCAACTTCATGACCCAAGTAGAAGTGGCATTTACTAGAATGCAATTATGCTGGAAAGAGGAAATATTTTCTAAATCCAACCAGTGAGTCACTGATGACCTCCCGAATGTCAGCGATCTCTGGTTAGTTCAGAGTCTCTGAGTACAGCTCATGCACTCTGCTCTCTGCTGCCCAGCGTGGGAGCCCATTCATCGCTTGGTGATACTGCTCATGCGTTCAGCGTAGCTGTTGTACGCCTGTCCCCGGTGCAGCCATACCGTAGGAACTCATGCTTTGAGCACAAGAGGTACCGAGCACCACTCGGGAGACAACGGTCACAAACCCACCTGATCAGCTGCCCTGATCTTCCTTAAAATGAGCTGTACCACGCCGCTCCCCACATTGGAATGGAGTAATATTAGCCTTCTCTCCACAGAGCAGTGACACACTGAGTATTCCTGCATTGTCTATACCACAAACGGGAGCAGCAAAGGGACGACTGCTGCCATGGAAACCTCACCTGATGGCCTTTCTTGGCGGGTTCGTTCCTGCTTGAATACAAGCTATCTCGACGCTGCACAATAAAGAGCTGATCAACCGTAGGCATAAAGCTTCCACACAAGACTGCTGATTACTAMTGTTAATGAATGCCTTCAATGTTGCAATTCTAGTAGTCATTATTCCTGTCCAACCTCATTATTAGATAAGCACAGGGGAGCATGCATTAAGATTTACTTAGGAGTGCAAATCTAGATCCAATTTAAGATCCTGGTATTGAACAGGTATAAAAAAAGGGTTGTTTAGATAAAAATAAATGGAGGAGAAAAAGTTTAAGCTAAAACTGGACTGGCTACTTTTGAGAAGATAAAATAAACTTGAACCTCCCTGTGTTTTGGTTCCGTGGCAGCCCATGTAGACATAACCATGTGTTTTCAAAGATGAATGTGTTACAGGCCATCRAGCTCATTTAGCCATTTGTTAGAACTGGTAAGAAAAGAAGGAATGGAAATATTCACACATTGTATTCAAATTAAAATGTCTGTTAAAAGAAGTGGTGATTTTCGGAAATTTTCAACCAGCTGGTGTAGAAATCAGAAAAAGCTATTTGAAAGCACATAATATTGCTTCTTTTTAACAAATCTGTCAAAAATTTGACTTTGTAGCTGTTTTTYGCTTCTAGTATACAGTAGATGTTGTATATCTCTCCTATCAAAGTAATCAGGAGGAAATGAAAACTATGCAGAGAAGATACATGTATATATATTCTTTGGCTATAGATTTTCTGTTAATGAGGAAAAATAACTACAAAAAATTGTCAGAACCTTTTGGTGTATGTGTGCTCTACCTGTCGCTTTGAGAACGCAGCTGTTACAACAGCATGTGTAAAACCTAGCCCTGGTAGAAGCAAGCTCAACACGTAGATAGATATAATGGCAGATAACCATGACACCTGAAAGATTTTGCAATGGGAGACGTTGCAGAAAATGGTTGCTTCTTCATGATGGCTGCTCTCAGCTACAGGAGTCTGAATATACTTGCACGGGAATCACAGCTTGGCGGCACATTGTGGTCTGAACTCCGAGAGTCTCCACCCATTTCCTGCCCAAGTTGAGTCCTTCAGCGAAATCTGCAGCCAAACAACAATCAGTACTATGTGTTCTGGAAACAGGAACGGCTAGATGAGGGGCTGTGTAACTTTCAAGAGCAGTGAATGAGAGGATAGAGAGTAATAATGCACGTCATAAAATGGTTGAAGAGCTCCCAGTGCTCTTCCTCATAACAGAAGAAACACTTCAACAGAACTCAGAGACAAGAAATTCAAATCTGATAATGGAAATATCTTTCTGCATGTTACCTAGTTAACCCTCTGGAATGCTCTACTCTACCTTTCAGTGATACATCACTGAAATCAAGATATTCAAAAAAGTTTTGAAGTATACAAGTTTGGAAGTCTCCTTARTCCACTCCTCTTCTCTGGTCTGTATCATGCAACTCTAGCAAGCTTCTGAAGTCAGGAGGCTGTACAAGCAATAAGAATGTGTACAGTTATGCTTAAGTTCAAAGAGTGCAAGGTATATAAACCATCAAGACTGAAGGATCCAAGCATCTACTTTTTGACACAGGTGTTGGAAGAAAACTTCCCTTACAGGCTGGTTATTCCAAAATGGCCTGCTAAATCTTCTCCTGAAGCATCTGCCATTAGCTACATCTACCTACAACTAGAGCCTGGATACATGACTACTCTGATCTACTGTGGCAGTTCCTTTCTGGTTACTTCTTGCAGCAGCAAATCCTTTCCCACAGTTTCTGTGCTGTTCAGGTTTTCAGTGACTGGCAGAAAGGAAGGCTGAATCTTTGGTCCCAAACAAATCCTAGGCCAGTTCCCTTCACCACACAACAGAACATGGGCATTTTCTACACTTTTATTTCATGATCTTCCCTAGTATCACTCTCTTCCTTTTCCACAGAAAGTGAGAACTTTACCCAGAACTATTAAATTGTGGAATGTCTCCCAAAGGAGGTGACGGGCTTACAGCAGCTGAGTCATTCAAAGCTTGAACGAACAAATCACTTGTGGTTATAGAGTAGAGACCAACCCTGTGCTTTCAGAGGCAGAAGCACAATGACCCACACTAAATCTGTTCTGCCTTTGATTTCTAATACCGACTGATGTGAGGCACATCTTAATAAATCCTTATGATTTCCTCCCCACCCCTCAAAAAAACCACAGGGCAGCTTGTTCTGCATCTAATCTGAAGTGTTAAGATCTCAGCCACATTAAGATGCTACACTTCTTATAATACCAGCCAGCCAGGCCTAAGTCACTTACACCAGGAATGTACATTGTTCAGAAATTTTAAAGACTAAAAAATAAGTTCAATAAACAGTCACCAGTTAGGAAATAACAGCAATCATCCCGTCTTGTTCCAGTTTCTTGCACTGGATTCTTCTCCATTGATCTGAGTGGTGCTGAACAATACTGGGTCTTGTGGGACTGTGCTACTGGTATGGAGTGGCTTATGCAGTCAGAAGAAGACAAGTCCTGAAAAACTGCAGCTGCAAATAATGTCACATGCAAAACATACTCAGCATGACATGGTGCTGGCATCCTCTGGGATGAACAAAGCTTAGCAGAAATTTGTGTTTATGTACAAGTAGCTAGAATGACAGGAATTCCACAGATTCGCTGCAAGGTGTTGTCATCTTTGGAAGTCATCTATCTTGATAAATAGTATTTCATTTTATATATAGTAATGGTTGCTATGCCTTCTTGAGCTATATTTTAAAGAGCTGCACAAGCAAATGAGAATGTATTATCCATGCGTGTCATCTGTGATTGTACTGTTCCTTTGACTGAAACATTTGAGGATGTGGAGGTGGAGGGGAGCCAGAATGTAACGGTCCGTAATGGCTATGTCAGACCTAACAGGCTGAGGATCCATGCGGCCTCCTCTCGCTGAAAGCACTTCCACTCTCCCACCCTCCTTCTGGGTCAGGTACAGGGGACGCTAATCTTCTCCTGGCCTATTTCTGCTGCTTCTGCTGCTTCCTACTCTTTCCTGTTCTGAGTAGCTCTGGCTCCAACTCTTTTCTCCTCCTCTGCATTGTCTCATCTATCACCTACCTCTCCATCAGCCTTCACTCTGATTTCAAAGCCTGTCTCTCTCTCCCCCTCCTAGCTTTTYCCACTTACTTGCGTGATTTCAGCTTTCAAGCTGCTGACCTCTGAGCTGCACATTTCCTTACCCATTTCTTTTTTAACCCATGGTTCTAGTTCATCTCTTTTACTTGCCTCAAGGACTTTCCACTTGTTTTTTTCCCAACCACCGATTCCTCTGATCTCTATTGAACTTCTGTCCCCAGTGCTCACTTCCAAAAGCATTCATGACCCCCTCCCTACACACAGACCCTCAGCACACCCTAGCACAGCCATGCTGTGTCTCTCCTGCTCCATCGGCACCAGCCACCTCRGAAATCCTTCTGGTTTCTCAGTCCTGCTCTTCTTTATCTATATGGCTGTCAATTCCCATCAAGCTTCATGCTCTAACCCTCCACCCCTCTCTTCTGAATATCAAGGTTTGTCCTAGCAGTCTGCACTCTTATCCCTTTGCCAACATCTGCTCTTTCTGATCTTCCTCTCCTTCTATGGAGAATCGCTAGTGGAAATCCTACAGCAAGGCTGACAGCATCGATCACAAATTCATTCCAAATTCTCAGTGTACATTCCTTTCTTAAATTCATTCAAGAAGAATTTAGCAAATTATCCCATCTAAATGCTCTCCCTTGGCAAATCTACAGAACTCTCCTGAAGTCACTTCAAGAGAAACTTTCTTTTCAAATGAAAGTTTAAAGGTACCTGAGCTCTTCAAATAGATTTATCAAAGAATGAAAGAGTGAATCAAGTCCAAGCTTGGCACATGTGGAAGCAGCTCCTAGTGGATTGGAGAAAGCAACATGAGAGCAGCTCAAGTCTTTTGCTCCCAAACACATAGCCCAGCATAACTAGAGCAGTGGAGTCAGGTTCCTAGGGTCTGTTTTTTTGGCATCCTCAAGCGCTCAAAAGCAGAGGGAACAAGAAAATCATTTTAAATAAACGTATTTGTCTCAGTTTATTTTAGGGACATATTAGGCTCTGATATTAGTTACCATGAGGTCATTCTTATAACAAGGAGCAACACATTTCTGGCTCTCTTCTGCTCCTTAACAACCAACTCCATACACCCACTGGCAGTATTTTCTGGTAGTACTGGCAAGCTCTTGGGTTTTCTTAGCACTGTCTAGATTTAACAATTCAATACAAATTGTGACCTTTTCAAGCCACGCTAAATAAAGCCAATCGGCCTTTCCCGTCTTATGCCATGGCCTTGATCCTGAAAGTCCATGTATGGTCTGCAACAGGCAATGCAAGTCTGTGAATGCTCTGCCTCGGCACAGTTCCTTAAGAGCAAGGGAGAGCTCCCCMTCACAGAGAGCGCATGAGCTAAGTGTGCCTACTCAAATGCTCTCTGACTGAAGGGAGAGAATGCAAAAAAAAAAAGAAAGAAAAATAGAAAAAGGTTTTATTCTTCAAAAAAGGATGTTTCTCAGATAACATGTCTCTGAATAATGCTCAAGGGATATCAAGTTATTTAGCTATGTTCTTCCAGCTTCCGTGATTCTATTCAGAATTGTTTGCCTGTTTTCTCGTTTACCAAATATATATACTAGAAGCTTGCTACTCCACCATCTCTTCCATATGTGAAAGATTCAGTCACATATGAAATAGAACAGAAGCTCTCCTCTACTTGGAGTTGAAAAAAATGCATTAACAAAATCAAACCTAAACAATATCTTTCTGTACACCCCTTTACAGTACAAAGTGCGACATGATACATATATCATGTAGCATGGTAAGAAGGTTTCAGCTGAGGTGGGGAGAAAGTTCAAAATTCAAGGGCAAAACATAGACAACATCTGATTAGCAACTGTCTCCACTGTATCCTGAGAGAGTTGCAGTGAAAACGCTTCTGCTGAGGGAAAAATGACGTAGAGAGAAGGACAAATTCTCAAGCGTCAGATCCCTAACTTCTAGGTAAAAAAMCATAAACCAAGAACTAAGCCCCATCAGGGGACCCATGGACAACCAAAGCTACAAAGGAAGGATGTTCCACTAGGCTGTATGCAACTAGGTCATTTGCAGGTGTAGTCTCGTTTTAATGCACTGTGCTAACCTTGAGGAGTCTAAAAGGTACACCGACAAGGGCATAATTAAGTAATTCCAAACCCTCTAAATGATTAAGGTCTCTACTTCAATGTGGTCACTTAGCAGCAGGAAGATAGTGGACCTCAGCTGTGAAAGGTAGGCACATTCTGAGTGAGAGGGATGAAAAAACTCCACTTTTCATACTTTCTGGTAGATTTTCCCAACCTGTGAATGTCAGGTACATTGTATCGATATCATCAAGCCAAGATTTGGCCTGCAGCCTCAACCAAATCTTGGATAGAGGCTTCAATAACACTTGTAGGCTGAAGACATGCAGAACTTGCAGATGATGGCACAGCGTAGCCTGTGTCTGCCTCCAGTCTTACCCAAAGATCTTCTTTCATAAGAGTAGAAGGAGAAATGGGCTGTAAGTGCAGAATTTAGCAGCGTCACCTTTAGGCTGAAAAAGCAGTTGTCTCAGACCATCTTTAGAGAAATCATAACTTGGAAGAAGGTGAGTCACTTGAGAGTACACCTATSCATTTTGGAAATAATGTATGTGTAGGCAAAACAAATAAACAGCAAAAGCAAAGGGAGCTGATCATAGGCTGTAACTGGGTATCTGCTTAGTAGTTAATTTCTTAATGCAGAATCTTCTTTCCCTGCTTTACTTGTCCTACAATTTCCTTTTACCTTGTACTTGTAGCTGTAGGATGTAGATGCACCGTAGTGGGCAGGATCAAGCCACAAGAGTATCACACTGATACTGTAACAGTTTCTTAAAAGATTTTAAGACACCTCTGATTTTATTTCACTGGCAGAACTGGATTGTTTCAGTTTTCTATTCCTATTGAATACTATTGCATGTGCCTACTGAGATGATTTTGAGAAAACAGGAGTTGCCATAGGAGGTCAGATCACAGGTACAGTAACTCTGCCAACTGGTCTCTAGGCACCCTTCAGAGCAAGGTTGAGAAATATCACAGTTATGCATTATTATATATGGGTTAAAAAAAAATAATTCCTTTCTCCTGAAGGAATCATTACGTGCCTTTTTGCATGAGGCCGTCCTTATCTTCCAATTACAAATATTATTCTTTTTTAAGAAGGATATATACGTTTATAAAAGCAAATGGCAGAATGTGACTGTTGCCCTGGGACACAACATCTCCCTTCAGCTGGATTACTAGCATTTTATGACCACTCAGTGTGCGTGGATGTGTATGAATTGTCTCTTTCATTGGACTGAAGGGGCGAGTTGCATAGTTGAAGCAGTATGACAGTACTGTCTTGAGCCCGTGTTCCTCTCTCATTAGTTTTATCTCACTTGACTGGTGGAAAAAGCAGTATTATCCACAATTTTGGAAAATACCCTCTTAGCTGAGGGAAGGGTGTTGTGAGGCGAGAAGAATATGAGAAGTAAAGAGGAGATCATGAAATGTTTGCAGAAAGGATAAATGATATATGGTACCGAAGGAGCATTGTAAACAAAACAAAAGTTTTGTGAAAAATAAAATGCTGGAATGACCAAAGTAAATTAAYGCTGTCATGTAAGTCAGGTGCTTGAATAGAAACTGACCAAAGACTTAATTTGTGTAAGAAAGGTTAGTTCTGTTTTAGTTTAATTTTTCACAAACATTTGCATTTTTTAAAACAAATTTCAGAGTGTTTGGATTACTGGCTTATTCTGTAATCAATTTTACAGAAAGAATTTATGAACTAATAAAGAAAAAAGACAGTGTTCTATCTTTTGTGTGGCCGCTTAAATACTGATGCAGGAAATCATTTGCCTATTCTCAATTTTATTTGATAGAACAAAAACCTTAAGCAATAAAACTAAGGTCCAAGAAAAACATTTAGCTTGAAAAAAGGTTGAAAAATGTACCCTTGGAAAGACCACTGCTTACATGGGATTGTTCAACAAATTCCTGTTGTGTGAGGTTTGGCATATACTTTCTAAAAATATAAGCATCTGGGGAAACCAGACAAAGCCCAGGTCTTGGACCAAACGAGGCATGCAACGTGAATCTGTTAGCGATTATATCCATGATGAAATATGTGCCCAAATTTAGCAGTACAAAACCCCCAATACAATATGAAAACGCAGCGTGTACAACCCTTACCATAAAATATAGCCAACAGCGAAGGTGCACACTGCAGCCAGTCCACAGCTCCTGCTGGGATACTGATGATGTGTTGTTCTCATCTCGATTAATACAAAGGGCAAAACTGTTGTATGCTGAAAAAAACAAAACAACGGGGGAAAACCAGGTGARTTACAAAAACCTGAAGACAATTTCTTGAAGGTCTAGAAAGACAAGGTAAAATGACTCCATAAAGTCAATCAATAACCCAAACAATATTGTTGCCATAGTGTCCAATTGTTCGAGAGAGCAGAGGAAAACTGCTCTGAGTGAGCAGAACATGCTTTTCCTTTTGGCCAGGAATRCAAGGTTGATACTCGGTGAGTAAAAATGGGATGTGGCATGAGGGGCATGGGTCCCAGCCCCAGTTTGGTCTTGCAACCTTTGCCACATCACAAAGTTATTTATTTTGACCATTCAAGTTAGGAGGCAATGCATCTGATTTTCAGAGACTCTAGGCACAAACAATGCCAAATGAATGAATATAAATTGAAGTATTTAATGCTTCTGAGAATTAGGTTTAAATGTATCTCAATCTGGGGACTTGAAAACAGGGGACATATTTTCAAATGATAGCCTCAATACCTCTGTTCCTCCATCTGTAAGACAGGAGCAATTATCTTCTTCGGAAAGGTGTTGTGAATCTTAAYTTGTTAGTTGTTGTGCAAAATGGTTTTAGATTCCCAAATGAAACATATGAAAGCCAAAGCTGTAAAAACCATTTTCAGCCACTTGTCTTTATTTAGCTGTGAAAGTCCTTATTTTGTCATTTTTCCATACACATTTCCTACACTGCCCCTTCTGAGAAGGTCTGTTCATCCAATTAATGTCAGCAGCATGAAAAATTGCATCTAGCCTGCCCCCAACACTCGATGTCTAGATTTCAGAGTGCTGGCAGGCATGAAAATATACATAAGTGAAGCACAAACGTGCCAGGAAATAAACCCCATCATTTCTCAATACGCAGCTCGCCTAGAACCAGCATTATTGGTGACTTCAGAAACATACCCTGCCTTGCCACCATGGGGRCAAGTTATCGCTGGTGTCTAAAGGGAATTACTTTGGTTGAGAGCTTGGCCCTGGGGCTTGGTGTGACTGCGACTGTGAACTCTCTGGCCCAGTCCACAGGGAGGTTTGCAGGTGCAAGGATTGCAAGGGAAGCCTAAGCCCTAAACCAGGTTCAATCCTTCCCCAAGCACTTGATCACCAACTGGAAAAGAAGGTTATGGCTTACATCGGCCACCTTCTGCCATCAGATGCGCACATGTAGTTCTGGGGGCAGCTGGAGAGCTGGATTTGTAAGTTTGTAATAATTATGCTGTAAACCCACACCGATTTTCACCAATGTGAAGGGAGGACAGACACAGAGTAGAAATATCCTTGCGTGTATAAGAGGTCCAAATGAGAGGAAACAGAGCAGAGTCTGAGCCTTTAACAACTGCGGAGAAGGAAGAATTGTTTGAATGGGAAATGATAAGATAATGGAAATGCTCTGGCTCAGAGATGTAACGTAATTTGAATCGGATAACTGCTCTGATTTTCAAGGCATTAGTAATTAATGACTATCATTTGGAGAATGTCAGGTGGATAATACAGCAGTCAGGGGAGCTTCCAATTTCTTCATCTTTTAACAACTTGTTCCGCTCCCATCCCTTTAAACAGTATAAATCAGCATCAAGGGAATGCAAAGATGTTTTTTACATGTGGTCTGCAATAGAGGTGCCCACTATTAGATGAGAGGTCTATAAACTGTGCAGGACCTTCAGAGTCCATTAACAGGGACTGACAGCAAAGCAAGCCCTGGAGATTGACCTGTATGTCTCACATCTGTATGGAAAAGGTCTTCAGACAGAGATCAGTACCTCACTCTGCATAAYCCCCAAAGCAGGGTAGCTGGAGGCTGTGCAGATGTCTCCTGCTCTGCCTCCATAACCTCTTCAAAGAAAAAACAGAAGACAACAAAGACTTTTAACTCCGAACCCCACCCTTGATATTTCTTGAATAAGGTATTCGTGTGATCCAGTCACTTAGTCTTAACTCTTCACTACATGGATGATGGTTACAGAGCTTGTGAGCTCCATTTCTCAATTGAAATGTTTACCGCTTTAGATACTGCTCGTTGATGYGTTCTTCATTGATGATAACAACTCAACAGTTTGCCAATTAAAAAGTAGTTAAAATAATTTCAGCAATCAACCCTTAATCTAGAGTCCTCTTCTCCTTTCCCTTCTCCCAATTCCTGTGGTTATATAATAAAATAGGTCATTATTTTCCTAAATTCTCCCTTCTGCTCTTTTCTAAAGGTAAGGGGGGGGRAAAAAGAGGATAATAAGCTGTATCACTAAAGAGTTTATGTACAAAATCCTGTCAAAAGTACACTACAATTAAAAGTATAAGGAGAAAATCAGACGTGTATCTTTAATCTTCATCTGTTACAGCAAATGTCGATGCTAACTGCAAACACTGCAGTTTTACAAATCCAGAGTATGAACTTTGGTTTAAAATGTTCTAGTGAAACTGCCACTCTAAAAAGCTGTTTCAGATGCTTTACCCAAACTACAACCAAGACAAAATTTCCCTTTCCTACATTTCAGCCCCTCCAAAAACCTTGATTTAAAAAACGTGAAATTTTGTAGGCAGGGATACCTTCTGCCAAACAGCGCCAGTTAAAACTCTGGAGCTATAAATACCAAATTTGAATCAGACTGGCACCTGGACTGAAGCCTAGTGAAGGYGAGCAGGGGTCAAATGTGCTTGGAGTGGGATCCATCAGGGCTGGGAAAGCTGCAGGAAGCCAGAAATTTCATACCCTCTAATGTTTTTGCCACCYGATTTCTGAATAAACTTGGGCCAATGGGAATCTGAGGCTTAGAGAGAAAGTAACATTGATGCTTCCTTGACTTGTTTTTACAGATCACGCCATGCTGATCAAAGATGCCCAACTGGTATCTCTGGCACTGATCCCTTTTACTTACTGGCAGGCTGGAGGACAGCACAACATTTCTCACCTTGTTTGTCAAAGTATCTCCAGGGGCCTACTTGTGAGAAGACTAAGGAATGAAGCAGTTTAAATAACAAGGAGGTTTAAAAGGTGAGGATGATTAGCTGCTCTAACAGCTTTCCAGTAWTTGTTATTTTGCACCATTTAAAGTCTTTAAGAAAAGGGCAAATTTATAATTAGAGTATAATGACTAGTATAGCATTATAAAAGTAGTAAACTATGCTAGCACTAGTAATCAATGCTATATTGATAAGGCACTTCTATTATGGACTAAGTATTTACAAGCAAAACTGCATTTTTACCTGGACAGCTTATTCTGCTCCCAGTGAGACCAGCTGCTCCTGTGAGACAGCTTTGYCTGCATGACCATGCTGACACTGGAGACTTGAGCCGAGCAATGCTGTGGGTATGTCAGGGAGCACCCTCTCCATCAGCCAGGAAGGCGACACTCGCTGCACGTGTGCCCTGTGGCGACCGCAGGCTCAGGGTAGGGGGTAGCCCCCAGCCCTGCCGGGGCAGCAGMGAGGGAGCTAATGAACCCTGTGATTAGCAGGAGCTCTTAGCTTGGCCTCAGTAAGTACATCTACTTGCAAGAAGACGTACCCTGTCAGCTTCTCCCACCGCAACTGTGGTGCTACCTGCCAAGGTGCCCTCCCAGCCACAAACCTCTTTTTCTCTGCAGTGCCAAGGCAGCRACCCTCGGACCCATTTTTAACCCCTCTCTGAAGGATCCATCTGCCAAGACCACCTTGCGAGTTGAAGCGTGGCTGTAAGCCCCCATTACCTGGCCGCAGCATCGCCCTGCTCAGACCCCTCGTGCCCCATCACGGTCTGTCCCTGCAGCAGAGAAGGGAGCTTTAACAGATCTTTATGCTTGCTAGGTCTGCTAGCAAGTGCTGGTCTCTGCAGAGCAGCAAGCTGCAAYTTCCTCCCCATTTTGTGTCCACCACACAGCACTGCTTCCCGAGGTCCCATCATCTACAAGTGGGGAAGAAATCTGGCTTGCCGAATCTTCAACTGCTGGTAACGATGCACGAAAAGAGAGAGAAACCGGCCCGATGAGTAGAGCTCAGGTGAAATGTGCAGGAAGGTTATCATATGGAGAACTGGATCCAGAAAACACTCAGGAGACTGACTCCCAAAGGAGCAACCTCTGAGTGATGCTGAATTAGCACACACTGCAAAAAAGCCACCCCACGACCTGCAGGTGGGTTAATTCCTAGAGCCACTGCCATTGCTTCCTGAGAGAAACTCTGCTCATTAATGACTCTTTAAAAGAGATTTTTAAAATACSCACCACCTCCCACATGGTATGTATGTGTCTAATGACATTTGAGACTGGAAAATCACATTACAAATAGGCAGCACATCTGTAATGTTGGCTTGACAAGTTTAGATTTGATGGAAGACTGTGCTTCCCCATTTTAGGTGTGTGCTGCAACAAGTGGCTGGAAATAAAGATTTTATGCAAATCAGGTACATTAAGAATGAGTTCTGTAATAGTCTTCAGGCAAATTAAGCACTCATTCTTGAAAGCCTGATTATATATTTTATCTTCCAACCAGTAAGTGCTGCTTTTTTTAACACCRTTTTCATCAGTACCTTGCTTGGCCTTTTCTCCTCCCTTAACTGTATTTTAAAAGGAAATGCTAAAGCTTTTCAAAAGGTGCTAAATTGGCAGCTTTGTGTATTGGTATCTTCTGCCCTTAGCACCAATATGGCAATGCTATCTTCCCAAGTCACCCCGTCCTGATCTGCAGAGACTGTCCAGAACTACCTTTATGACAAGGAGTTCAGTCTAAAAAAGCATCTGCTTTCTCAGATGTCCAGTCAGTACGCAGAAGTTCTGAAGGGATGGTGAAACCATTTGGGGTGGGGATCACATAAATTGTGATTATAATTCACTTCAACCAACAGAAGACTGCGACTTGTTACTCAATTTGATCAGACTAAAAACTACAGGGTATAGGACATTTTAGTTCAATGGAAATACTGTGGACCTCTACTGAGAGGGCTTCAGTGTGACATTCAGCCCATGCTCTTAAGAGTGAGTGAAAGCCCAGCAAGAAGAAAGGAGGCCTTGCAGCTTTGATGTCACCAACATTTTAACTGATGGACTGGGAGCCTCCTGGRAGTGCTGGTGCTCCCTGGAACAAGGAGGCTGCAGACGGGTCTTCACCCACAGAACTTATGCAGCCCAGGACCTGGAGGGCTGCGCCTGCCACCCGAAGCTGCGTCTGCGTCGAAGCYTCTGYCCTGGCAGGGGCAGCTGCTCCAACATCTGCTGGGGAAACTGCCCTGCGGCACACCGCCACCGTGCCCGAGACTTACACTGGTACCACTATGACGGAGGCCCCCTTCTTTGCACCCTGCTGCGTGAGCTGCTGTGCAACTGCTGCAGCTGCCTCTGCTCTCTGTCCTTCTAAATTCCTCTCTAAAATCCAGCTTCCACCAGTAGGATGTTACCCTTCACTTTTTTCCCTGAGCTCACAACCAGATTACGTGTTGTTAAACAGCTGCTGCATGTCAGAATGAGTGAAGCAATCYGTCTGCATCTCCTTCTTACCTCTCAGGGGTTTGTGCAGCACCTTGAGATTAAAGGTTTTACAGAAACAACCAGCAAAATGACCTATGCCCATTCCTCTTAATTTAAAATCACTACTGGTGTATTCCCCTTAGAAACCAATACTAATAGGCCTAAAAATCCCTACAGTTGTAGTCAGTGCCATTTGTAGAGTAATAGCAGTAATAAAGCTGCATTTTCCACATGCTCCTAGCAGAGTAATGTGGAGAACCAGATCAGAAACTAGTAAAACAAGGGGCACGATTATGATTTACTCGTCGAGAAACTTCTGAGAAAGGAACAGCTGGCAAGAGAGTATTTATGTGTCATCTGAAGGATGATACCTTCCACCAAGGCAGCCTAATCCATAAAGAGAGCAGCAGGATATCAGAGCTGGATACATAATAAATTGGAATCCTTGAGTGAGACTGAGCCCTTCTGAGACTGAAAGCACTGGTAGCAATTTTCCTCTTACAAATGAGAAATAATGACTATTAACTGAGACAGGCTGATGCACAGGATGCACTCCAAGGCAGCCACAGACGGCTCGTTAATTGTTATTGTAGGTTGGAGGGAGGAAGAAGTATTGTATGATCTAAACAAAAACCAATACCCTATAATGCCACAAAACACACAAGAGCCAGAGATAACCATCTTCAATCAATATAAGAGTGTAGAGTTCTTTGAGAAGAAAATTAACACTTCCTCTTTAATGTTACCCCATCTTTTCCTCTTTTCTGTAGATAAATACAGTGGACATGGCATATCTGACTTATAACAGGAATTGTATTGTTTTCTYCACGCATACTTAATGTTGACAGGTTTGTTCTAGTTTCTGACACATGCAGTACATACTATATATTGAAATAGCAGTGTCAATCTGATCTCACCCCTATGACTGTATTAGTGTCAGGGAGGTTATATATAGGTGTTTATCTATAGAATTTTCACAGTGCCAATCACCGAAGCACTTCAACACCTCAAAAGCGTTACTAAACATACCCTCACAGCAGCCCTGATCTGTAGGGGCAGGATATCCTATCCCCATTTTGCAGGAGGGTAAGATGGAGATGGCATGCCTCACTCGAGGTTACGTAGGGTAGCTACGGAGGAACGGAGAAGCACATCGTATTCCTCAGTTCCATTCCTGGGTGTCAGTCTAGGATGAGCAAGCACGTACAGAGAAGTAACAAAAATTTGGTATGAAAGCCAATCTACTCATTCAAGTTTATAGCTCTGAGACATCTTGGCCCTTTCAGCATCTCTCAGTTGTTACCTTGATCGACCTCTGTCCTGGTTCCCCTCTGCTTCTGGAGGCTTCTTCAATTGCCTCCCTCTGAGCTGTCTGTCTCGCTCCCACCTCAGCTCCTGCTGCTTCAAGCTGCTTCCTTGCAGCTCCCATCCTACCAGCCCAAGCAACCCCTCTGTGCCCTCCGGGCCCAGACTCAACAGCTCCCAYAGCGACGCATCCTCGCTTCTGTCTTGGCCTCTTTCAGTCACCACAGGTCTTCCCTTCACATCCATCAGTATGTTTGGCACGCACAGGTAATGCCTTAACTTGACACATCAAAATCTTGGTCACTTGGACCTGAAACAAGATGATGGCAGGGATGGGACAGGATAGGGCACGGCACATTTGGTATAGCAAAATTGTGCAAAACCAGTGCCACGTTGCCAAATGGAGCAGCATTGCTACATGTTTAGTTTTCTTTAACTTTGTATAATTCAGTATAACTATTTTTAATGCATGTCATGTATCCAGATATCATTAAACACATGCAAAGTGCAATGTCACATAAGTCACCTCTCTCCTTTTGCTGGGATCCCTTAGCTAGGCTTTCTGTTCCTTCCGTGCTGTGCTCAAACTCCCTGGTCAGCTCCCGACAGCATGCATTGCACTACYGTTAGGAGACTTTTAAAATACAAGAGAATCAACAAAGCCCAGGTTCTGTGCACTCAGCCACAGCTGAGCAAACCCTGCGAACCCCAATTTACTTTCAACCTCAAGTCCTTATTTTTGCCACAAATCTTTAGAAAAAACATGCTGCTAATAATGTGGAACATACACAGACATACATCCTGCGCAAGGATCACTCATTAATCACAGTGTTATCCAAAGTAATTTTTCTACATCTTTTGTTCAACTTATTTGCCTCTTGCCTGTTAAACCACTTGCCCTAGGATTTCTTAAACTACTATTTGCAAAAAGGTTTATCTAGGCAAAGAAATATATTTTTGTCTCTTACAATTATCCTTAAAATCAGTGTTTATACACACACACACACACACACACTCTCTCTCTTACATGTATTGCTGAGATTTAATTTGCATGAATGAATGTTGACTGTTTATGCAAGTCATGCTGAAAAAATGATAGCAAAGTCATTGAGCCTCATGTATTCCTAGCACCAAAATCACTAAAGAAAGCTTGCAGATGTATTTTAGCAATGGTTTAAAACAATTTTACTCATATGGAAAATAGCATTCCTCTCCTTGGAAAGGCAACTCCTTCCACGTCATGAGTCTAATTGCACAGGCCTCAAAAGGAGCAAGTAAGTTGTATCAATGTTTTCTAAATCTCTTTAACTGACTTGAAARGTTTATCTGTACATAAAATGTGCCATGTTAAATTCTAATATCTGGCAATCTCCCAGGGCTAGCACTAAGGCTTTCACAGAAGGGTGGTTTTGGCTTCAYGATAGCCAAAGCATTCTCTTTCTAACCTGAAGACATTGGACTCTGAATCTGTCACTGGTCCAGGACTGAATATYGCTTGTCCTGGGCTTTGGGCCAGTGTAATTTGGGGAAAGAAATTCCACATTTGGGAAAATCAAGAAACCATTATTTGGCAGTTTCTTTTTCAAATGGTGGCTCTTTGATGMTATTTGGAAATTTAAAATCTTGGAAGTGGTTATTGAGGAGGTGGATTTATTGGGTGTCCTGCAGGTGAGGTAGCCAAAGGTCAGACTTTGGTCTATCACATGGTGACTGCAACTATCTGCAACTTGGTTCAAACAATTTATCTCACAAGACACTGTCATTACCTTTATTTAATTATTTCTTTATATTACACATGCAAACTCCTTTAATAAATAACTCCAGAGGACGTAACCTCCTAAGCTTTTTTGTTCTTATATTACAGAAAGCAGTAGCAGACTAACATGAAYGTGGTCTCATTACTGCACCCAGTAATCTCTCTATAACCAGTTTTGCATGATGTGCACTGCCCTGCATCTTCTAAACAGCACGTATTCCACTGCGAGGCAGAGGTGCACGAGGGAAGAGCTTCTCAAGCAACGGTGCACATGCCCCTGGCCAAAGTGCTGCACTAGCATCAGCTCCACACTCCTCCAGCCTGTGCAATGGTGCAGGGCTAAGTTGTGCGGTGGCAGCTGGACACTGGCAGCTGCTGCCGAGTGACCTGATGGCCGGTGATAAGCCATGGCCGGGCACCAAAGCAGCTCTCAGCTCTGCACTCGGCTTTGCTGACAGCACCTGCTGCAGGAAGAAAAAGCTGCTGGTCTTGGTCTCTGTGCTCAGGATGCAGAAGCCAGGCCAAGGCAGGGTCTAGAGGTACCACAAGATTAGTAAGACCAGGAGTGATGTGCTTTCAGTGGTAAGGCACGAGCGTGTCCTGGGGTGCAGGGAAGAGAGGGTATGTGGTAGGGGTGTAGGGAAGGCAGGAGGCATGGGCTGGGGTCCTGCATTTGTTGAGGGGCAGACGGGGTAGCAGGTATGGTTGGAAAACTTGCTGAGGGGGAAAATGAGTTTGTGCAGGAAGGCAAGGGAAGAAAGATGGAGGTGCAGTCCTGCTTGTGTGTCTCCTAGAGATGCTTCTCCTCTGCAAAGAAGGCATGTAAGCAAACAAGCCTGGGGAACATCCTGAACTAAGGTCTTCTGTCATGAAAACACACTGACATTCCCTACTTATTTTACCCACTATATGACATACTTTATTTAGGAGAATCATTCCGCTTCAAATGCAATTAGTTCTAAATGCTATTGCTCATGTTAAAACAATTGTTATTTTGATTGATAGTAAAAACCTACACACTACAGTAAAGGCAGCAATGTCGGACACAAAGACATTACAAAATCTATAACCTGACCCTTTAAAACCTGACTTGAACTATCAGATTTGACTTACGAGACTAGTTACAATAGTGCTTCATGCAAAAAGCATTAGGTTAATGCTGGAGCAGGCAAAGTTGCCAAACACACCCTGGCATAATTAATCAAGAATATTTCAAAAACAGATCGCCTCCAAGAGGTTATTGATTTCCTGTCACGACACATTTTCCTCATGAGGTGCTACAATGCTATGTATCTGAGATGTGCTGGCGTGTATTTTTCAGTGACTAAGCCTTGATCTATCTTCTTGGATCCCTGCCACTGGTGCATTGACATCTGCAACTACTCATGTTTGACAGTCTCATGCATGAGCTATGTGGCTTCCAACTTGGATGGGATTAGTATAGGAGACTTTCTGAATACTTCAAATGTAATTGAAAGCAGATAAATACAAGGGTCTCAAGAGGGTGGCATACTTTTTACAAATGAAATCACATTAAATCACATGTATACATGCTTAGACTGAGAAAGAYCTCAGTGTTAACCAGGACAGTATGCAAGAAAGTGTTTGCCCTTGCTCTTAAATAAGTATGAATCCTGATAACGTCACATCTTTCTAAAATCCAAATATGCTGCATGGTTAAAGTGTGGTTTAGACAAGCATGAAAAGGTACAGATCTGGGGAGAAGGGTGGGGGAAGAGGAACGTATTTGCAGACTGGCAGGTGTTTTGCCTTTCATCCATGCTTGAACTAAGGCATTCATGTTTTCTGTGAACCATCCCTGCCAAGTGATGAGAGCTGAAGACAAACTATACGTCATGTAACTCAAGATTATACTGTTATAGTGTCAAATGTCAGCAAATAAGAAGTGATGTTTTCTTTTAGAGCAAAATTCAACCACATTCCTTACATAGAACACATTTCTGTTTACCTGTTTTTGTTGGTAAATGTGGACATTGATATTGTAATCTGTAAATGTATTTCTGTACATATTTACTGAATACTGTAAAATAGAGTATGTAAATAAAATTGATGTTAACATTGCTGTACAGAGTTTATCTTTCACATTTCCTCACTTTAACTTTAGACTTCGAACTCTGCAAATGTAAGTAATCTTGCTTTAATGCAAATATTGCAGAGCTCGATAAATCTTTTAATGGGAAATGGCCTGCTATTTCCTGCTGTCAAATACCTGTTTGAGGATTGCAGTGATGGGCAATATATGAGCATCACAAGAGGACAGCGATACTGAATGTATGTGATATAAAAGGGCTCCAAGATGATCAGGTTGCAGTGGAGCTGTGATACCCATAGTATTAAAGCTACGGGCTTCTCTGGGTTGTCTTGCAGAGTCTGGCCTGATTTTTTCGGTCCACCTTAGCCTTGACATGCGTCTCTGCTTCCGCTTCCCTCACTAACAGCTCTGTCCCCAGGCAGGCTGTTCTCACTGAGCTATCAGTGACCTCTATGGCTTTTCTATTTCAGATGTGAAAAAGGAAGAAGAGCTGGAAATGAGATGTGATTCTTCTTACCACATGGTAGCATTTTTCCTAGCAAGGAGGGGAGCAGAACTGTCACATGTGTAAGGTCAGTGGTTCCTGGGAGAGCAGCTGCTGAGCAGGAGGGCTGCAATGGGATTAGTGGTCTCATGTCTCATACTCTGGAGAACCCTGGAGGAAAGAGGGGTTCTTATTCTGCCTGGTGTCGCAGCTCCTGTCATGGAATGAAGTCCTCAACGACTTCTGCTCCAGCCTCCCAGCAACAGAAATCAGCTGAGGTCCGAAGTAGTTAATGTGAGGTACCCCTTGGTCTCGTTCCCAGGACTCTGCTAAATGTGGTCTGAGAAGTTCACCAGTTTGATGATACTTGTAGTATCATAACACATTTTTCTGGTACTAGAAAATTTATCTGTATTCCCCTACTGACACAGGGATTCAAGACAGAACTTCCTTTGCAGCACCTGCTCGTAAAGCTGTACAATCAGTCATCTGTAAAATTTTGCCATGCATCCTTCAGCTGGTCTGATCTCTTCTGTGCTGGGGGATGGATGCCAGTATTGGAACTGAGGTCACCCACACGTGCAAGTGGTTCATGACACTTTTTCTTTAAACATAAGAAATAACTTTTTTAACTGTGAGGGTGATCAAACACTGAAAGTGGTTGCCCAGAGAGGTTGTGGAGTCTCCGTCCTTGCCAATATTCAAGACCTGACTGGACACTGTCCTAGGCCACTAGCTCTAGCTGACCCTGCTTGAGCAGGGGGGTTGGACAAGATGATCTCCATGGGTGCCTTCCCACCTCAGCGACTCTGTGATTCTGTGACCCTGTGTCCCTAATTGCCTGGCTGTTACAGTCACTGGCCTTTATATCCAGTCTTGTCAGTCCTCAGTACTTCTTCTTCCATCTTCCCTCCCTGGCCAATGCTGGATCTGTAAAATGTTGCTGCATTTTGTACATGGTCTTTGATACCATCCCCTTGGTTCTCTGGGGTGAGAGCAGAAAAGGAGAGCTGAACCACCCTGACCTGCAGCATTTCCATCCTGTGCACTTCAGAAGTCTCTCTTGTTCAGACTCTTGGAGTATTTTCTAAATAGCCTTGTAACTGTCACTATTTTGTAGCTGAAGAACAGAGAGATACCAGCAAGGCCCCAGTTCTACATATGGTTTCCTCACTGTTAATGTTCCCACTGTGCGTGAACGTGTGTCTGAGGTGGAAGATTATGGGAATGCCTTTCAGGTGGGAACGGACTGGCCAGTCGCTAGACACATTTCATAATGTTAGCTACAACATTGTTCTGTTGCAACTAAAATACTCAGAGTGACTACAAGTGCAAGAATTGCAGAGTAAACCCTTACAAACAAGGAAGATCACTACAAATGTGTCACTGAAGAGGGATAACAGCGATTCCGAGCTGCCTGAGACTATCTGATTGACAGAGGCCTTATGCTGGAGAATGGCATCTGTTGGGAAGGGGAAAACGCACATTTAATTAAGAGCACTCCAACTCCACAGCAGTGATATTTTCCACTGGGAGGGGGCAGTAAGGGTAACCTCGTTGCTAAGGGAAAGACCAGAGAACCACCTCAAGAGCACCTGGCTGGAGTGCAGGTGTGGGAGCCAGCGTGGTGGGCTAGGCGGGCACAGGAAGCCGGGCGAGAGAAAGAGACCTCTTGAAAACAGCAGGTTGGCTGAGAAAGGCTGGTTAGGGCCTCCATCTCCAGAACTGGAGCTGCAGCCACCTCAGCTGTGCTGGCTGAAAGACAGACTTGCTCAGATTTGGGTCTGCGCCAAGCCAGGACAACAAGGTATGAGGAGCCCATGGTGGGGACAGCAAGGACGGCGGCGACTCTCCCAGGCCTGAGAAGGAGAACTGAGTTAAGAGCATTGCAAAGGCATGCCAGAAGGAGAAGAGACTTACCAACTTACTGTTGGTTTATTCATCACGGGCTTCCCCATGATATTTTTTTCCCCCGCCAATAAGGTTGTCTTCGCTTTAAGCCCTTGGAGTCACTGCTAGCAAGCAGTTACGCACTGCTGCTTCGGGGCACCCGTACGTGTAATTCACCCCCGCAAGTTTCTAGGTGGGCCCTGGTGCCAGTGTTATTTTCAGCAAGAATACCTAAGTGATCGAACCCGGCCCACTTGACTGGCAGCAGCGCTGGGCAGAGGGCATATAACGTGCGCCCACGCCAGGCTGCGCGCTCGGCCCTCTTGTTTCTCCTCTCCTGCTGCTGCTGCTGTAGCGCATTCTTAGTGGGTTACTAAACTTTGTATCGGCATTTCTGCAGAAGGTCCCTGGCAGCAGACTGGTATTAGTATTTTAATTACTTGACCTATTGGCCTACCTTGTTTAGGAGTCTTCTTTAGCCCTATAACCAGCTTCTTAAGGCTCTCCACTATTGAACAAAATTAAAACATCAGGAAAAGCTTGCCGCACTGATGAAATATCTAAAAGCGGCGGAACTACTATAAAAACTATATTATGGTCCTAAGATATTCCTAAAGCTTTAAACAGATTATCTACAGTACATTCTCCAGTGCACGACACTGCTTTCTCATCTCGGGAATATCAGTTACCATTTTGCCATTTTACTGAAAAAAAAAGAGCAAACCAAAACCAAAACCCCAGACTTTTTACCAAACTGGGATGAAAAGTACATTAAGAGACCCTAGATAACCCACAGTCACTATGGGATCAGCAGAGATTACCACAGTAGAATTCCTTGTGATGGTGGTATATCATTAGTCTTATTAATAATTAAAATAACTTCTGACTGTCATAATGCTTTATTAAAACTCCAGTTAACCCTTACAACATTTCTGTAAGATGGGGGAAAAAAAATAAAAGCACTTTATCAGTGAAGAAATGCACACAAAGAAAGAAAAACATCTCGTCTAAACCAAGGCGATAGGCAATCAGTGATGGATTTTGTAGTGGAATGCGGGTGTTGGCGATGCCTTCGACTGGGCTCAGCCCATGTCACCACACCGCTCCCCTGTCAGGAGGTCAAAGTCAGAAGAGTCCTGCTGGGAAGTCCACAGCTACTTAAGGGCTTGCATGTACTGTCCTCAAACATTCATGGCAGTGGGAGAAGAAAATCACGTGGATAAAATCCAATAGCTTAGGCACCCAATCAAAGCAGATTTATTTCAAAACTTTGTATTAAATGTGAGCCCATCTGCCTCTCTAAATGTCAATGTAGACATGCTAGAGGAAACACAAAAAGGCCAGAGGAATACTTGGGCTGTTGCCTGTGAAATTTATTCTTGTTCTGACCCCTCTCTGCTGGTGAAAGCAGAGAGCAACTGGGGGCTTAAAACTAATGGACTTCAGCTTCAGGGCAACTTCAGACGGGGTCCATGAGTCTGAGCCCAGGCTTAGCAGCATGCATCCCAGTGACTCATATGGTAGAGATTCAAGGATTCATGGCATGCCTTCAGCGAGGCATATCTTGGGAAGCAGAAAGGATGCGGTAGTAGGTTAGAGAGCCAGGAACATCACAATAATATGTGGGAAGGAGTTCCTGTACTGTTTCCAATCTCCCCTTCCCAGGAAAAGTCACAATACATTTAGGAATAACCACAAGTCTGAAGAAGCTAATAGAAACTGCACTTTGGTCTCCTCCTCCAGTCTGCCTTCAGATGGGATCAAGGGGCTGAAATGACTCTAGCAACCTTAGTGGATGACCTCATGGTGGCTATGGACTTACTACAAACCTCTGTGTCACAACCGCTGTCTAAACAAATACTCACTCCGTCTCCCCCACACAACAGCTGAGAACCTGGCAAACACCAACCAGCCCCTAGCACTCCTGTAAAGCAGGGAAGTACCGTCCATGTTTTAAAAGGAGAACTGAGTTATCAAAACTGTAAATTATTTGCACACAGTACGTAAGTGGCAGCACTAAGAACTGCGCCTCGATCCTTCACGAAACCTTCTCTGCTGATCCTTCTCCTCTATTGGTAGCTGAGACACAAGCTCCTTCCCCCAGGCAGAAGGTTCTCCCTCCGTGCCGGGGAGAATGAGCTGGCGGTGGGACACGAGCGCTCTCTCGGCTGAGCCCCGCTGCATGGCTGGGTGCTGGCGGCCGGGGGGCATAATGCTGCAACTGCTGCCTTCGCCCAAGCAGGACTTCAGGAGCCTCTCTACTGTACTTCCCCCAGTGTACTTTACAGATGATGGACTGTTTCAGCCAAAAAGCAGAGAGGCCTTCTCACTCTGTGTCTGGGAGAGCTCAACAGCTCCTCTAACCAGCAAATCCTTGTCTGAGAGTTGAGAATTGCAGATATGGTATTAAATCAATTGTTTACAGCTGATTTTGTGGGGGGAAGGTCTAAGACAAAAATCTTTTGTATTAAATGAAATTAAATGAAGGCAATGTGGATTTAGGCTTTCTTTTTTTTTATCTTGAAAAAAAACCACCTCTACTTTTTCCCCTGAAAAATAAAAAATAATTGAAGTATTTATTTGATTCAATCTGAAAAGCCATTTTTCATTAAAAAGTAGTCTGAATTTAATATGTGACTGGCTCTGGTGGTAAAGTAATTGACCAATGATGTTGAAAAAATGTCCCAATGCCTACTAGAATTCCTTTGTGAAGAACAGATGCATCTAGTGGGACTGAAATGTAGTTGAAATAGGAGAAAATATTTGGGAGATCTTGCTAAAAGTCATTTTTCATCAAGGACATTAGCACTCTATTTGTCAAAACATTCAGAAAGCTACTTAATTCTGCTGGACTCATTGCTAATGCTGCTGCCTATGCTGGGACAGTAATAATCTCCCATTTAATAGGAAGCCACATTCTTTCATTTTGGGCGAGGATTTGCAAATGGCAGTCTATTCATTCATTTATCAGTTCCAGATGTATTAAATAGTCTTTCAAACTGAAAGTGGGGAAACAAAAATTAGATTAATTTTAATATGGCAACAGTCTTCAGTACATTATACCACGCTTTCTACCCTCTAAGGACTCCTAAATCACTTCAACTACCATTTTGATGCCTTGGTTGTATTGAGAGCAGGGAAACCTCCAGCCCTGACTTCATTCTGGATGAGCCACCGCCACCTCAAGTATTCTTCGTCTTCCTACCTTTCACCTGTCTTTTCTCTACAAAATCCCTCCGTCCCTTTCTACTTCCAGCCTCACATTGCCTGGATGCTGCTCTGATCCTCCATTCCCCCTCCACTTGTGCTGCATGGTGTGAAGATGGATGTTAACAAGGGCTTCATCAGTCAGTGAATGTCCTGTCTGGCTTTTGGTAGGGAAGAAATTCCCTGACCTGGCCTGTCTTCTTTATGCTCTATTCCAGTATCAGACACAAGAGAAGCTACCGTTTCGTTTATAGCCACAGCGAGAGGCAGGCTTTCTAGAGACAGTGCAGCTACGAAGTCCTCCAAGGAGGACAGCTCATGGAAGGTGGAGAAAAAGCATTCTTGGTTAAGGATGCTCAAGCTTAAAATGTGGAGTGGGAGAAAAGTAAATGAACCACATCACTGGTATTTTTAACACTGTGAAAGGCAGCATTTCCCAGTCTTGCAAGGACAGAAAAAAAAATAAAAAGGAAGTAGTGGCAAAAACCAAACCAACCGAGCACCCAAAGCTCAGGGAACATAAAAGGGGGAGGCAAAGTGCAGAAGCCACTAGAGACAATGCATTGCACATCACAAGTGCCAGTTCCTGCTATTAATACAGCACAAACTATTTATGCTCCCTGCTTGCTTCTTAGTGAGAGATGAGCAACTTACCTTGCATCTCGAGCGGGCGTGTGCGAGGCAAAAGCATACAGATAGACATAACAGAGCAGATGGAGAACATATGAGTCAAAGCACGCTCTGTAAACAGACGTTACAGAAGAGGATAGGTGGAAGAAGACTATTTTTTATTAAGTGCTCTCAGCATATCCTTATGAGCCTATTCCTTTAGCATAAGGTAACAGTCCTTRTAAGGAACTGGAAAATATTTATTTTACTGATTGCTTTGGTAGAGCTGTAAGTTTTGGGAATCTGAACTACAAGATGGAAGCTCAGCACTGATAATGATATCTGCGTAGGATGTATATATCTTAGCCTGGAGGCTGACACGGGCTGAATATGTAACATACAAGCTGTATGTTTCAAAGAGAAGATATACAGCTTTCCAGCATTTTCTCATTTCCGTTTCAGTTCTTCATTCTTTCTTGATCTCTTTTTAAGAAAGAATGAAAGATGAGGGAAGTCTCTGGATGTCACTTTTTTTTTTTGCATTTGCTGACATAAAAAAGGGAAAATCATGGGGAGAAGGATGAAATGGGAGGAAGAAAACCCATAATGGTAAAAATCCAAACCACTGAAGTTTAAGCTTCGATGAAAAAACAGATTTAAACAACAATTATGAAAAAGAAGGTTCTAGCTAAAGACAAAGGTTTATTTTTTTGTTGGAAATAGCTTTTAATTATTCTATTCAGCTTTTGACACCTTCCAACTATAAAATGCTAATCAGTACAAAATTTTAAAATTMATCACAAGTTACATAATGCACTTTAATTATGTACCTTATTAATGTACTTTAATAATGTCCATACATAGATACATTAGTATATCTTGTATATATATCAGCAATCTTAAAATGTCGTGCACCTGCAAAATAACATATATTGTTGATTTCACTGTAAGCATGTATGTATGAGAGCTACATGGATCTTCTTAAGATCCTGATATGTAATTTTGATTTATAGAGGCACACCACCTCTTTATAATATTGTCAGAAAGAAATCTGCTGTAAGTTTTTATTGAAGCCTACATGCAACCCAGTAAATACATGTCTCCTGGCAGGTCAATTATCCTCAGGGTTTCCACCCAATGATGAAGTCCTCTAAGATTCACTCTCCTTTCTCTCCTCTCTCCTCGTCATGTTTGAATTCTGACGTTTGCTTGCTGAAAGGGTGAGTTAACTCAGAGGCAATGTTGCTATATTTTACCTGCCTAAAGAATGGCCAGCAAGGAGGGCCTGTTTTATTTCCCTCARAGCCATACTGCCATAATACCATATTGCATTTGATATAGTCAGATGACTCTTACAGTCCACATACAAATAGAAATGATGTTGCCACTTCTGTGTCTCAAATAATCTTTTCCACAATGACTGGATTACCTATAACCACTTAGATAACCTTGGTGCGGTTTAGATATACGAGAGAATTTAGCATAACCTGTGTTCTTTGCCAAATGTTATTTTTTAACACTTCCTCCTATGAATCCTAAACCACTTCTTGTTATTCATCTCACTAACCATTCATGGATGAATGGCAATTGCTGAATGTCTTAGAAACAGCACCTTGAAAATGTCATTCAAATCAATTTTTCAACAGCATGGAGGGCTAGGAGGTAATTCACACTTCTTTCATAATAATATTCTATAAGAGGTACTGTAGTCATCTGCCTTCCCGCCACCCCCTCCAAAAGTAAAGGATTATAAATTCACTCTGATGTAGTGCAGCCAAATGTACCAGGCAGAAAAAAACACTGCAGACAGAATATGCTGTTAAGACTGGTAAATTATGAGAAAAGCCACCTCCATCATTGCCCAAAGACTAACCTGTTCCCCCTCAGCTCAGCAAAAGCATGGGAGAAGAATTCTGCAAGGCTGAATTTTGCTCCTGTAAAGAGCAATTTATYCACGGCCAGCAGCTCCAGAAGCATCCAAGCCCAGCACCTTGAACACTGCCTCCTTCTAATGAGGAGCTCAGAACCCCTCTTTGGTCTCTTAAATATCAGCTACTTATTAACACCTGTAGGGTCCTTCTTCCTGAAGTGGCATATACACCTTAGGGGTTCACTGAACCTCTCCCTCCTGATCCTCAGATGTCAAGACAGCATTATTCCAGCATTTGCTCATATCCAGCTCTGCCCTGAATCTAAACCCAGCACCAATTCAAGCCCCAAAGCTGGAACAAAGGGACTAGAGACCCTGTGACTAAAAGTCTGTTCCATCCTTTCAAGTGGCAACCAGTGAATGAGGAGATATCAGCTAAGAAGTTCATGCCACAAGATCCATCCTGCATCTGACATTTGAGACCAATTTCTGCTGTTGGCACCATGTCCACAAAGCACCCTAAACCAAAGCAACAGCAGATTTGAACCATGGCTGAAGAATGCATGAAGCAACCAAACCCAAACCATCTCTTTTCAAAGTCTGCCTGTATTACTGACAGCAGATGTAAAAAAGCACCAGCACCGCTATTGCTAAGCTCATTTCCATGGGATATTCTACGTACTAAGACTAAGCCAAGGGAATAAAAAAAAGACAGGGAAATATTGCCTCTTTCCTCTAATCAGACATGCAGACCAGGCATCTTCCTGTAAGTCAGTTCCTTTCAGGCAAAACCTCTGATAAATCTTACAGCTAAGGGTGGACCCACTTTTTAGCATGACATTTGAACCTAAGCTCATTGCTTCTGATGACTTCATATGAAGGATGCTGGCACCACACAGTCAAGGACACCGTAGCTCAAACTCGTCTCAAGGTGGATGCTGCATAATCTCTCTCTCATTTGATGTACTGAACTGCATGCACTTGCCGTGAGTCTCAGCCTTACAGGGCTGCTGGGGAGAGTGCAAATATTCTGCCGTATTTAGGGCCTTCTCCAGCTCTCCTGGTCAGAACAGTTTAATGCTCTTTCASTCTGATCAGTGCCTCATGTAGGGAAAGATTTCTCTTCCCTTCTATCACACCTGGAAGCAACAAAGCTGACTTGCAGGCCAAAAAAAAACCCCAACCCGTTTCAAACCTTCTGGTTTTCAACATGTTCCAGGACAATTCCCACAGTCTCCATCATGGGGCYGAGGAGCTCATCTCATGCTCACCTGATAAGATACCCTCTCCCCCATAGCTCATCTGCGAGCACTGCTGAGCGTGACCACCACTCTGTGCGGCACCTCCCGCATGGTGGAAGAAATACCCTGAGAGAGAAGGGGACCTTCTACGGTGCCTAGTTTCTGGGCTGCTGCAGGCCCAAACAGGTCCCTCAGGTAGGTCAGGGGAGCTTCAGAGACTGCCCAGTCTGAAAGTAAAGCTATGATGTCTCAGGACTAATTTTTAAAGCGAATTCCTCATGTTGTTTACAGGTTTGGACCTTCCCAATTTTAAAGCAGTTGAAGATTTAACCTCCCCGTGGTGCTCCCTAGCAGCACTGCAGCTATTGAGCTGCTCGCGCGTTGTCTGTCTGTCCCATCGGAGAACATTTCCTGTTAAAAGAATTTTTGGCACGGCCGCTTCATTCTGCGCAGGGAGCAGAAAGTCGATGCACAGATTAGCAATTGATTTTCTAAGAAGTACCCCACAAATCAGGTCTCCTCTCTCTGTTTGCCTTCACATTTCTGCTGGAGCCTCTATAATTAATTTAAACAGATACAAGCACTTCTCCTCCTCTTCTTTTTGATGCGAGCTGTTCCAACAGACTGTGCAGCGAAGCTGCAGCAATTCAAAGGCTTCCGCTCCCTGCGCAGAAGGGAGCAGCTGCAGGAATAGCTCTTTGAAGAGGAAATGGCACCCAATGGGACTGGCAGGCGGCTCCGAGCTGAGCTCAAACAGCCCCCGAAGTCCTCGGGAGCATCTGAGGACATCAAAAGAGGAAAGATCTAGGCTGGGAGAAGCCTGAAGAATTAATTTAAAAGACTTCTCCCCCATCCCTGGAGCTTTCTTCTGTGTAAGCAGCAGGGTCTGAGAGGAAGACTCTTCCTCACATTTGGCTCAGATGACCCTACTCATATTGAAAGGCTGGAAATACAGAGCTGAACACGAGGAGCCGTTGCATTCCCGGTTTATTTATTAAAGTATAAATGTACAAATCCGTATATAAACAGAAACATACCTATAAAATTTTTATTCCTGTATGTTATTAAAAAGCTACTGTATTTCTATTAATGTAAATAAGCATACTACCATATTTCAAAGTGACCATAAGCCACTCACAGGGCTTCGTGCATGTTTAACTGGTTACCTGATGGACTCACTAAAGTGATTTATCTCAATGAAACTGTACTTTTCTATGATGATTGCAAATACATTCCTCTGTTATTCACAGTCACAGGATACATTTTCCTACTATCCTATTTAAGTGATTTATAGCAAATTCAATAGACAAAATAAAGAAATCTGTTTCATATATATGAATTTGTCCACAGGTACATACATACCCTCTCTGTCCCCAAAGTGTGTAACATCACTGACTTATGTCTGAACTTGGTAACTGATGGGAATTTCTAGTGCTGATTTAACAGGCTTCAGACCTAATGGGACTGTATCCAGTGAAGCCCTACGGCCCGCGCCGCTCCTGCAGGACTACCCCAGCTGAGACGTAGTTCAAACAGCAGTCAACAGGCCTACAACAACAGTATTAGACCAAATGCATGTTCTTTGCTGAAAGCTGCATGCTTCCTTAATTACTTATGTATAAATAGATGCCATTTTACTACACTCTGCTACCGCGCGTAACCAACGTTGTCTAGAAAAAGAACTGACACAACACATCCTGCAAATGCCTCTTTTTTGTCAGATTCCACTAATTATATACCCACCGCATCGAACTTCTCCATCTTTGTCCTCCTAACTGGCGAATTCTGCCTTTTCCCATCAATTTCACACTGCTCTTCTCTCTCCACTTTTGAATTTTGCTTTTGGAAGAATTTGAGTTCATGGACATACGAGCCTGAGCTAAGCGGTGCACAGACCTACTGTGCGTGCCTACTGATGCCCACATTTCTGCGCATCCACTGGCAGAGATGTGGAGAGCCTTTTTTCTGAGACCGTGCTGAGTTTGGCAGCACAACCCTGCATTCTGGCAGGAACTGCCCTCAAACAATTTTGCTCTATAAACAGTTTTGCTTTGCTATTAACATTATGCCCCATTGTTCTGGTATCACCCAACAAATTATGATAAACCATTATATTGTGACTATTTTATTATACATTGCAATGAACTGACTAATGAACTTCATTAAAAACACTTCTCTTTTCCTAAGCATATAGGCTGCTTAAATGAGTTACTAGATGATGTGGAAAAATAATATAGGGAACTAAGATGAGATCAGTGGAATAATTCTCATTTGCACTTTTCTCTGAAGTGCAAGGTTTGCTGATACTCCTTGACACCTCACATCTTAGTTGTATTTTCGACGTCTGTTGAGAGACAAAAACTCCACAGCCAGTAGTTTATACTTCTGACAGCAAAATTAAAATGCAGAGCAGGAAATAAACTGAAATCGTCTCATACTTGAATGGAATATAAACATTCTGCTTAATTAGGTCACTAGGCATATGTTTACTTGAATATTTTCTCTCTGGCAGTTCATCTCTGGGTAACACAACTACCTTGCTGGAGATAGAGAGTGGAATTCCCATGGCAGATAACATGAAGTTGGTAATTTTGGGGCCAGAAAARTATGTTTATTGGCACTATTTCAAGTACCTTATAATGAAGAGAGCTGGAGTGCGAGAGCAATACATGGCTCACTGGCTTCTATGCCAGGTTGGTGTCCGCACAAAGCACAGCAGAGCCATGAGGGAGCTGGTTATAGTTCTCTGAATTTTTGCCTGTCCCTGATTTACCTTCTTAGTTGATTGTAATGCAGGGAAGGGTGTAGGAGCTAGCGATGCCTACTCCACACATATGGAAAATCTTCCGATGTTGCAAACCAAGAGGCACAAGCAATATTGCCACCTACATTCATCTCAATCACTATATAATTTTTTTTGGAAGGGGTCGGGGGGAGAAGCTTGAAAGTCTTGCGCTGCTCCCCAAAAGCTGACCAGGGAATTAGAAAATAATTACAGCTTTTAAAGAATTCAGTGCAGTTGATCTGAAGAGAAATGGCACCAGCAGCTCGGAGTGCTGGTCTGAGTTCAGAGTGACCCTCTCCCTAAAGCTGGTTGGAAGCAAATGGAGTTCCTGATTTTATTTCAGCTGAACAAACTCCTATTAGTCCACTGTAACCTGAAGGCATGAAAGCCACTTCTCAGCTTCTCACTTTGGCACATGGGACCTAGAAATCCCTGTATCTGTTGTGCACGCGCTACCTAAAGCAGAGCCTTTATTTTAAGAGGCGAAGAAGGCCGGTTACTAGGAAGAGCTGAAGAAGCACACTTTACTACTGCGATTGACAGTTATTTGCTAATGCTGCGGCTGAGGAAGGAAATGCTGGATCCTGGGATTCACAGGAATACCCACAGGCTCAGAAACCCTAAGCCTGACCCCTTCTGCCTTTCATCTTGCCGTTATTCTGTTCACAGGCTTCAATCCTCACCTCCTTTTTAGCTCCCTGTCACGGACTTCCCTCTCTGCTGCCTTCTTCTTCCTTGCTGTGTTCCCAGATCCCCTGGCCAGCCTTTACCTCCCCAAACAACTCACGTGGAACTCTAGATCCACCCCTTGACGATCTCGCTGTGCTGCATCCTTGTCCACCTGCTTCCATGCAGTTGTTTCTTTCCTGTCCCCCACACTCACTGGGGACCACAAAGGAAAAGGTAAGGACACAGAAGAGCTAGATTGGCACCAACTCAAAAGCCATAGATTGGCACACGTCCACCTCTAAAAGTCTTAGATTTTGGGTCCTATGCTTAAGCCTGGCTTTCCCAAGGAATATGGGACCAACATTCTGGCACGTCTCAGTGTCACAAAGGCATGAAATTATTTGAGTCCTGCCTGGGAAGAGGTGTGTTTTGCACAAGGTTCCCAAGGAAATAACTCGAGCCAATAGCTTGAGTGTTGCTATTTCATTTGTCATAGGCAATGAACCTGACTGCCTGCACACACATCACATCAGCTGAATCTGCATGTTGCAACAAACATGCAAATAATTTTTTTAGAAAAGCATGTTATTTTTAAATTCTGTAGATGTATTCAATCTCTGCTACTCTGAGATGCTACCAGGAAAACTGATTGTGGAGATAAAAAGGGAGGGAAAATGGTCCGTTAACTCAAGAATACCATTGGTCACCACACAAAGAAGAAAAGACAAAAAATCCATGTTGCTTTATATAAGACCTTGAGCTAAACCACTGAAAGGCATGCCTTGTACAGACACATTCATTACTTAGAGTTCCTGTATGACCACAGAAATCCCCAGCAATCTGAAGAGCAATGCCATCAAAAGTCACAGCTGCCCTTCCTGCTCCAGGCAGAAACATGTTCAGCCCGTCTGAGGATGGGGTACATGTGCAACTCGGTCCTCACTGTGAGGCTAGGGTAGCGTTACCTCTGTGGGACCGATGGAACCAGTTGCCCACTTCTAACAAGCCTGCCTGGAGTCTGGGGCAACCAAGGACTTCAGGAGCTTGCAGGTTAGCCAAATCTTGGTAGACTGAAAATGAAAGACCAGCAAAAGACATATCCCTACACAACACTGTCTCTTTGCCAAAATTCAGTCCCTTGTTCTAAGGATGAAGGTGTTGGAATACTTTTGATATCAAAAGATATGATTTCTGATGATCCAGTTTTTATACGTGGTGGATCTGTGGTTTCTGAAGTTCCCCCCTGAAAAATTCAGGTAGGAAGGTAACTCCTCACATGGAAAATTTCAAGCTACATTTTTTATCTTGATGAATTTAGAAGTAATGGAAATTGTTAGGCAAATTTAACTATAAGCATTTTTCCACATAAAATCTATCTTTATTAAAAACATGCACCAAACTGCACGTTTCTTGTTTTGATTTTGCCCATATCCCATTTTCTTCTACATCCATCTCTGCATTATTTTTCTTACTCGTTTTAAGAGCACAGGCTGCTTGGAACGTGTATCCAGCCTTCTTGTCTTCAGAGGTCCAAGCACACTTCTGGTGGCACATAAAAAACCCAACGATTTCCTCTTCTGTTTGCATTACAGGCCCAAGCCGCAACCGGGACTCAAGGAAGACCTTCTGAGATGGCTGCAGTACAGAGAAGTCAGCACAGGCACTGTAGAGACAGCAGATCCCCCTCGCTACCGCAGACCCCTCCTTTTATGGGCCTGTGTTGAAAGCGGGATGGGGCTTTTGGAAAACTGCATCCACCGTTCCCCCAGATCCCAGTTCCAGGACACGGAGCTTTGAGGACAGGCGTGTTTTTCACAAATAGCCGGTATTTTCTGGACGGAGTACCTCAGCAGTTGTTCCTCCGCTATCAGTCTCACGTCATCTCCTGGGATGAGTTTTTCTGATTTCTCAATACAGATTACTTGCACCTGGATGGGAATGATAGGGTGTTGGCAGAGACACTGAGCAGACAAGAGGAGAGGGGAGAAACCTTGCCAGCCTTTGTGTGTGCAACTGCTGAGTCAGTTCAACAGCCCCCACAAACACAGGTGCAGATGGCCATATAAAAGTAATCTTAATTTGGCTGCTGCCCAAATTCCACATTCCTCTTGGCTCCACCGGACCCGTTTTCCCACATGACCTCATCTCCCATGCCCTCACGGCGGACGGCCAGACAGGCAACGTGCAGCTGATTCTCCAAACATCCAGGAGTTGTTGTGGAAGTGGGAAGGAGATGAGAGTCCGATATGGTCGAGAGGAAGAGCAAATAGGCATGCCTGGGTCTGGGCCTTTGACCCCCAGACTTCCCCTACACCCACTGAAGTCTGGGAGCCAGATCCTTGGAGCTGCCGGGCTGCCTTTGTGTCCTTCCCCTCCAGCAATAATGCACGGGCTGCAGGAGATCCCTCCATGCGAGGGACTATGCTGGTATAAATCTGCTCTGCACAGAGCCCGGCAGTCTCTGCTCTGTCCCCGTCTAGGACAGGATTAGAGGCTACTTGGTGGTATCAGGATGCCCTTGTGGGAGACTCAAGCTGCTGCAAGCCAGCCTCAGCTGCTGAGGGAACCGGCCAGGCCCCTGCCCATCTCCACACTCAGCTCCAGGTAGCTGAGGACTGAGAATTACGTGAACAACAACTTCAGTGGCAGCTTGAGGACCAAGGCCTAATTCCCACACCCATCTCAATATGAGTTAATACTGAGTATAGCTACAGCATATGGAGCTCACAGACGTATCCAAACACAACTGCTGAAGATTAAGAAAGTTAAGTTTAACCTGCGCAACCCTTAACTATGCTCTTGACTACTGTGCAAAGTTTTCCTACAGTGACTATATTCACCTGTCTACAAAAGAAGAGTAAATCGTTTCTTTTAACTTCAGCAAAACAGTCAGCAAGTCTACATGTTCACCATTTGCCACGGAGACTAATGAAGCCAGAGTCAGTGGCAGTGAAACGCATGACATCCGAACAAAGGCTGTTTCCATGCTGTGTTTCAGTTTCCAAAATGAAGCCACAGCTAATGAACTTTGTAACTTGCCTGATTTGCTTTTGATGGACTCTTATTTTTCCCCTCTTCAACAATTTTTCAAAGAAAAGTGAAAAAAATTGGTTGATTTTGATTACAGTAAAGCAGAGACAAAACCTGGAGTACTTCAGATAGCAAAAGTTTCAGGAATTCACAAGCAGTTTGAATCAGGAAAGTGGACTGGAAACCATGACACAACTTCACTGTAGGGATCACTGCTTCAGCTGCTACAATTTGGTAAAAGAAAATAAAAATCTGCAGCACTCAGATGTGTATCACATTTCATGACGCATATCTAAGAACCACCCATTCCCTCGTCTCGTGTTTAGCATATCCCATGTGTTAGGGCAAAAAATAAAAACCTGAGCAGTAGGCATGAGAATGACAACACCATYGGGAGCCTCCTGCTGTTGGAGGCTATATCAAGGGGAACTTTGACTGTCAGCTTGGCCGAGCTTCAAATTTGCCCTAAATACAGTGCAACTGGCTGAGAAGAGCTGGGACGACAGGGTGAGAAAGCTTGCCACCGGAGAACTATCAACGTAAGTGGATGGCTACCTTCCCCTTTGCTGGGCTCTCACACAGACTGATCCTAAAGGGAACACTAGTAAATACCACCAAGCGCTAGGTACCACCAAGCATATGCCAAGCCCAAGCAAGGCTGCTAACACAGAGCAGAGGCTGTGGCCTCGCGGATTGGGGCAGAGGCACGGAGCAGCACACAGGTGTCTGCATGGGCACCGTGGAGCTTGTGGTGGGAAAGAAAAAATGAATTGCAAGAGGAATTCCATTTCTAACAAGTTGCTAAGAGGCACTCTGTGCCTATTTAAATCTGAATYGTGTAAGCAGTGGAAACAGAAAGGGAAGGGTGGGCAAGGTTAGGACTGTCCATTAAATTTCCTGGACTGGCTGGCAAGGAATCCTGTTTGGCATCTGAATACGCTGCAGGAAGCACTCTTGACGTTGTGTCTACACCTTTAGCCTCCTTTAGGGCTATCACCATATGTCAGAGACCTTATTTCCATAGTAGCCATGAAGTTGCTTTGCTGGCTCCTAGGGAGAAATACTGAGTGGGAAGCTTTACTCTTTCTGTCAGCCTGGACCACGGTCATTGCAACTTCCCATGGTCACAAACTGCATCCAAAGATCCTATGGACGTCCTCTTGCACATGAGCTCTGGGCTAGGCTTTAGGTTGAAATCATGCTGTGAACTTGGGAGAAGGGAGGTGTGTGGGAAGGAAGAAATGAGAACAGAAGGGGAGGATACCGCAAGAGCCAACAGCAGGATGGAGAAATGGAGATACACAGGAAACTTGTCCTTACCAGAAATGCAGAACAGAAAATTGTTGACATGACACTGTACATGAAACAGAGCTAGACAAAATACTATTAGCACACTTTGGAGGTGTGCATGATCAGAGTAGCAAGGAAGAAGAAACATCCTGAATCTGAATCACTACCTGTCCCTGAAACATACAGCTAATTAATTTTTGGTTTTAAAAGTTGGAAGAGATCACTGCCCATTTGAGCATGTTTCAGCATGACTGAAAACAAGTAAGGAAAAACCTAACTTACAAGTACCAGCAAGCCATGTTTGGGATGATTTGTTCTATTAGAATTTTTTTAGAAAGAGCATTTATAATAATGCAAATACAGATTTGCAGCTCCGTATGTATAGTAAGTAGAACATTTGGTTGCACTGTGGTCATCTCAGTGGTATTAATCTGCAGCCTCGTGATTCATTATTTGTAACATCACTCTCTTTGTGAAGTACCAGGTCACAATCATCATAAAACCCAGATATTTCACATCAGAACTAAAATTTTGATTAGTCTTTAAGAATGAAAAAGGAGGAGAAATTATGTCACCCAAATGAGCAGGACAGTTAGATTCTGTGGGAACACACAACAGGACAAGCAGATCATGTCAACAAGAATTTAGGGTCCAATACACTGAAGTGTGAATAGAAGCTCTTGTGCCATGCTTGTCAAAAGACCCCACGCAACAGCTTGGTCATGTAAGCCTTAATTACCATAACCTTCTGCGGATCTGCAGCAAAGTAATTCCAGCAGTGAACATGCACTACTTATCTCAGCTAGTAAAATTCAGCCCTGCTCCCACTTCTACAAGTTGTGGCAGTCCAAACTCTCATTAGACAGCAAGAATTCGGGGCAAGGATCATCCTCTGCTATGTGCTTTGTACAGTGCCAAGCACGAGGGGGTGGAGGACTCTAGCTGCCACACAATATAAATAATAGCGATTAATCTTTCTGATGCCTCACTATTAGTTTGATTACCTGGCTTGATTCACTTGAGGTCTGTAATGGCTTTCATGGGCTGTCAGAAACCTTATTTCCTCAAGCTGTTTATATTGGTGAAAAAAACCCCAACACACCTGCCTCCTGAGAGGATGGGTTTGAGGCAGAACACAACACAGCCTCTCCTCTTCATGCCAGTGAACGCAAGTTTGCCTGAGCTGCTCTTGAGGTGATGAGGAAGGGTGGGAATCCAGGCTCCGTATCTGCAGCCAAGAGCAGCTTATCTGTAGCTCAGGTGAGAGTTATGTTTTGGGTGAAACATACACTCCATATTGTGCTGCTTCTTCTCACCCTGCAAGGGACTGGAGGTTCCTTCTGTTCCCTGAGTGCATGGGGGCACGCACAGAAGCAGGTCCCGGTGCCCTCCCCTGCTCTAAACCGTGTCCTTGGCTCACTTGCTGGTGCAGCAATTTTGGGGATGCAGATATTTGTTCATTTTAATAAAGGCTTGTCTCTATTAATCCATCCTGTCCACGTTCTTTTCAGGATCCAGACTCACTCTGTCTGGGACTTGAAGTGTCTGGGACATTTGGAAAAAAAACAATGCTTTGTTACTCCAGCCATACTCATCTATCATTTGGTTTTACAATGACCCATGCCACCTCTTTTGTTTCTTTATAAGCCTTTGTCACAGCTTGATCCACCCACTACTTATTTCTACCTGTCCTCTCTTTATCTGGGTTTAGGTATTGTGCTTTTAGCTGTACTGGACTAGAATTCAGCAAATTTCAGCTTCTTTAGGGCCATGGTCTCTTCAGGTACTTTTTTTTTAGGATAGAGTTTAGCCATGTGGTAATCCAGCATGTTCCCCTGCAGCTCTTACTCCCAAGAGCTGATGATTGCACTTATAGCAGCATCCTTAATCTCAGAGTACTGTTCTTTTCAGTGGAAAGAACGAATTGGTGAGGAAAAAGTAAAAATACAAAAAATTAAGATTTTTAAAAACAGTCTTCATGCCTGCCTCTTCTACCTAAATGCTAACAAACTCTCTACCTACCTCTGCAAGTCTAAGTTTTGAAACATTTTCTTTCAATAACCAGTCTGATTTCGCTGAACAATTCCTCCACACCAAGACAGGATTCCTTCTAATTCCTATACCCCTTTTCTCTTCATCCCTTCCTGGCATTGTCCTTTGACCATGCTTATGAAAAAATAGTTGTGGAAAAATCACACCTCTCTTTGGCTTCCACTATTTCCCTTCTCGTCCACCCAAGACCCATGACCAAATCCCTCCTAATCATTGAGAAGGCTTCTGAGCTGTACAAATACCCCAAAAAAGACAGAGATACCTTTTCAAGTGCACCACAAAATTAAATCTTGTAATCTACAGTAGTAACAGGCACAGTATCAACCTCAACTAATCATATAGTTATGAGCGGTTTCAAATGTCTTCTTCCAACCCCCCAGCTAAAGCGGGTGAAAGCCTTCCAAATTAAACTCTTGCGACTTCTAAAAGCAATGTCACATCTCTTCCTTTTTGCGCAAGTAATCTCTCACTGGTGAAGTTTGGTCAGTCACAGCTCACAGTGACATTTCATCATCTGTCTACTAGAGATGCTGAATCAATGGAGAAGTATTTTACAGTTTTCCAAGGGCACATAGGGCCAGCAACACATGATGCTACTACATCTGCTAAAGCTTTTGCACTGCCCACTCACACATTATTAGTAATTTTCCCATGTGCTTATAATCCTGACACCTCTGCCAGACGTACCTCTGCAACCTACCCCACTTTGCTGCAGAACCTCTGCTCAAATAACCTTAGGTTAGCAAATGCACACTTTGGCTTCTTGTTTTCTTGGGCTTGCAAAAATGGCTGATACTCAGCACTTTTCTACTTCTCCATATTGGAAAAGAGCAAAAAGGCAAATGACAGCATTTTACGTCATATGCAGTCAAGCAAAGGTCACCTTGAATCAGCACTGATGTTAGCTACTGCTTTGTTCTGTGGCCTCCTGAAACATCATTTCCTAAGTCACTAAGCACAGGATAGACTTTTCCAAAGCTATCTCTACACCCAGAGCCCACATTCCACTTCCATGTGAGGGARGTACTAAGGAGCCTAGGAGCCACCCATGTTTGAAAAGGTGACTTTGAAATCAGAGAATCAGAGGATCGCTGAGGTGGGAAGGGACCTCTGGAGATCATCTAGTACAAACTCGCTGCTCAGATAAGGGTTAACTAGAGCAGATTGCACAGGGCAGTGTCCAGTTGCATTCTGAGTATCAGTAAGGGTGGAGACTCCACAGCCTCTCCAGGCAAGCTGATCTAGTGTTCAGTCAGCTTTACAGTGAAAAAGGTTTTTCTTCTGTGACCGTAGCTCAGTATACCATCCGAATATTTCTTCCCCTCCTCTCCAAGGAACCTCAGAAGATGCCTACACGTCTGGGGGAAACTTCCTGCAAGCAAAGTAAGAGCACGAAGGGTGGGTCCCCTGCCATTCATACATCATTCTTAACTTTTTAAGATAAGAATTTACAGCATAGGTTGCTAACACAGAAAAGGGATGTTTATTACTGCATCTATATTCTAGCTCACAGCCAGCAGAAATTACACAAACATCACGGAGTCAACCTTAAAGAGAGCCTATCTCACAGCTGTCACCTTTTTCTCCCTCTTTGCCAGTTTCCTCTTACCAGTGCTGGTGAAGTTCAAGGGTGGAAGAATATTTATATAGGATACTGATGATGCCATCTCTCTTTTGAGGTTCATGAGCAGGATGAAAACAATGCTGTTACTTTACCCATCCCTTGGTACCTAATGTTCAGTCTAAGAACATAATACAGCATCTATCCTCTGCACATTGCAAGAGGAAACAGGGCTTTCAAGTGGGAACTATCCACCGGAGGCAGCCTTGCAGCCAGCCACCAAGGTCACTGGGATTTTTCACCAGCTTGTCCATCACATCTCCACCCTTCTCCTTATTTTTTCAGCATGCTTACTAATAATCAGGATTAGATGAGGAATCTTCCCCACCCTAGCTAGCATTTTCTTTACCAACAGTGTTAACTTCAGGGACTTGATGCTCCATTTTACAATACTTAGCTACCCATTACTGGCCCCAGTTATGTTTCAAGTTAAAACCAAACCAAACCAAACCAAAAAGGTGGGAAAGAAATCCTCTGAAGATTGGAAGCAAAACTCCCAGTTACATACAGGACCATTACTGAACAACCAACTGGCGTGATCTCTACACAGGTAGGTTTGTTTGGTTGAAGTTGTACCACCTGTGCTGCCAGTATTCTCTGTACCCTAAAAAATACCTCATTATGAAACAAACACAGGAAACGATGGGCTGACACGAACATAAACAACTTCCAAGCAGTAATCAAGGTAATGCTACAAGATAGTCCATGGCCAGGGAAGGAATTATGGGTTTTTCTTTGGTAAAACTGAGAAGTGGATGTGTCAGATCAGCTATCCAGCACAGCAAAAATAAGCTTCCAAAGTAAGTACAAAGTGTAATAGATGTACTAGGTTATTGTCTGCAAAGGTTAGAGACATCTGGACCAAGACAGGATTCTTTTCCCTGAGATTTTATATTGAAATAAACAAAAGGCAGCTGAAGTCAGCCTTATCCATACCACAAAATAATTGTCTATTAATATGTATAAAATAACTCAACACGAAAAGATTAGGGCAGACAAAGACTACTACATTTAAAGGACCTTGATGCTAACTGGAACAACAGATGATGATAAGAAGTTAAGGATGACAGTGCTACACGCCACTTCAAATTTAGCTCACGTAAACTAACATGATAGTTAAAGGATGTTCAAGTATAGCTTCCAGATGGAAGAGGGAAAGAAACTCAGAAAAAACTTGCTTAAGATGATTTCTGATGACTTTCTTACTGGAAGGACATAATTAGCCAGTTAAGACTATGGTAAAAAGAGAATATAGAGAATTTTATCCCACCAAACAAAGCAATTTATCTCCACATATATGCACAGAACTGATGACAGATAAAGTATCTGTCAGAATAAATGTAAATAGAGAAAGTTACCCCACATTTCTACCACTTTTAAAAATTCTGAAGAACGCAACTGATAGATAGACATAATTGAAGTAAAGCACAGCTCACAACTTTCTCAGTCCAAATATCAGTAGTTTCTGACTTGGTGTGCTCTTTCACTGTTCACTGATGCTTGTTTTCCAAGATTATGTTCCATACTGCTTTTCAAGTAAAGATTCCAGAAAATTTCTAATTGCAATACATACATTTATAGTGTCTCTCAGCAAAACCAAAATGCTGTATGTGAAAACAACTAGCAGTAACATAGTAACATCTGAGGTACAAAATGTCTGAATTAAAGCACTATGCTTGTTAATCAAAAGATACATGCTTTCATTAYGGACAATCATATTTATATCTGAGTCTTTAAGTGGAATTTATTAGATTGCTCCAGCAATTGACATTCAATAATATGATTGTCAAATACATTATACATTAAATATGTATACTAGAAACAGTCTCACTTCCACAATATAAAGTAGAAAATTCACTCCATTAGCAGGACAAAGTGGTCTTTAAGCACTTCAAGCACTAGAAATGGGCATTAGGTAATAATTTCTATCTTGGAGTATGGGTATTATTTCTTTCAGATCACAGCTTTCCACTGATAAATGCAACTACTGTCCACCACCCTCATCACAAAGTAGGAATATAAGAAGAGGGCAAGACCTATGCAGGACAAGAAAACAGAAATACTGGACTGAAACACTACAATGCCCGACCTGCCCTCATCAGGCTGAGAGACGCATTTCAAGGCTGCCCATGCTGTGGCCAAGCAGCTATACTGAAGGTGAGAGCAAGACCGATGTACTGAATTTAAAGGCGACAGTAAGGGCTCAATTCTCCATCACGCTCAAACTGTAGTCAGCGTAAACGTAGAGCGAGAGCTAGCGTGCAAACATACAAACCCTTCATCTTTTGCACTACCTGGTCATAACTACAGCCACTAGCCTCAGCCTCCCAAAATGTAATGTAGACTAAGAGATGTATCTACACAGATATGCTCCTAAACCCTAACTCTGCACAGGTGGTTTACGTAGGCAGAAACTTCTTTGACCAAAATACTCTGCAATGACAAAAATATTTTTATAAGTATAACCACATCCACTTCAGTACAGAAAGGAAGCAACATTGGGCAACCTAAACCAACACTGCCACAGCAGCAAGAGTTTCAAAGATAGGCATCTTTCACATATGTTAGCTACCACACATTCTGCCACATTTCTTCTAAACAGGCATAAACAGACATAAACTGATGCAAGGAGCTGGCAAATGGTGGCTATAGCAGGAGAAAAGGCCCTTGTTACCCTCTGCCACGAGATGCTTCCTTGCTGCAGGAGGAATGCTCCAACAGCTTTGTCCATGTTCAGCTTCTCCCACTATTTGGCCACTACAGCTGAAAACGTGAGAATGCAACTTACAGTCTCTTCCCCCTTTTTTCTCAACAAGCATTAGCTTGGAGCAGCGGGGAAAGACAAGGGAAATAAAGGAACTATAAAATATAGAGTAGTAACAGTAGCATTTTCTTAAAACTCTTCAGGAGAAAAGGCAAAGAAGAAGAGCACTGCTTTTACACTCTTCTTCACGTTCCTTTTCCACATACTCAGTCCCCAAATACAGGACACAGCAGAGCAATGAAAACAGTGAGCTACGGTTTCCCTCCACCTGCCACACGGTCCTGTACTTACCCACCTGGAAGTCCTGCACCTTGTTGAGCTGCACTGGGCCCAGGAGGCAAGCGGTATAGGACATTATAAAGGCAATTGCTTGAAAGCACTGTATAGGCATGTAAGTCGTATTTTTTTTTTTTTTTTCAGAAGATACAGAACTGGCATATTATGATCTTTCCTTGTAGAATGCTAAATATAGATTTATTTATCTTTTCCAGATTCTTACGCATTTTCAAAATCCACTAATGCAGTTTGTTCAAGGAAGAACTTGAAATGTGACCTTTTTATCAATTACCAAGAGAAACTGAGAGTTACACAAAGGTTTTCTTTTTTGTTCTTGTTGAGTTTTGGTTGTTTCTCTGTGTGTTTTTGTTTTTAAACACAACAGGAAAGAAATCATGTGTTTCTATAACGGGCCAGCATTTCTCTATCACATCAGAAAGTATTTTTGAAGCTTGGACAAAAAGAGAGTGACCACATGTTTAAATACCCCCGTCCCCCCCCCCCTTGGCAAAATTCCATGTATTTTTCTTCAAAAAACCCTGTATTTGCTGTTACTTTTAAAGAGCTGCCAGAGGCTTGGCCACACATCTTCTCTTAATATTAAGAAAAAAAGATGTGGGCAAACCTTTTTGTGCAATTCTCTGAAAATCTCAACCTTTGATAAAACAGAATGCCAAAACAAAAGTAGTAATAATGTGGTTGACGTTAACTTGAAAGGTTCAGTTGTTTAAGCTTTATCTGATTCCATTCTTCCTGAATATGGATAGTTTGGTTTCTGGGATAATAGCAATTTGGATAGTTATTCCATTATTTCATCTCAACTGGGTTTTTGAGGAAATGTTAGTTGATTTGTGGGCATGTTGTTCTTATTTACCAATGAAATACTATATTCAAATACAGCAAAGACTTTTTCCCATTTGTTTTATATAAAAATAATAACAATTCAGCCGTGTCCCTGGAGGATTTGTAATTGACAAAATCCTTCCAAGGGTTACTTTATCTTCCTTTTTTTGTTCATGCTTCCAGTTTGTCAGCAACTGAATCAATAATTAACTTGGACTGTCATGTTTTCTGTAACATAAATAGAACATTTAAAATAACAACCCTGAAAAGCCCTATTTTCTTTAGGTTACACAACATCTCAAAAAAAGCCRGCAGCTGAAAACCACTACACAATTGATTTCAATGTTTTGAGTTCCGAGGGAAAGTCAGCTGCAGGACGTCTGTTTTTCAGAGGCTCAGGGTGAAGGAAAAGTGAGCGCTCTTCACAGGTTTTCTAAACAAGTATATGACAGTGCTCTTTTTGCTTTTTCACTGCCTATGAAAGTGGCGGGTTATTCCTAGCCTTACAAACACCTCTGATCTGGATCAGTGAGGACCCATCAAAGAATCCTCTTTCTTAGGGGCTCACAAAAGACAACAACAGACAAGTATGCATTGCTTTGCAGGCAGCAGTCATCCAAAATGCCAATTCATGTGACTGCTATTAGCAAAAAGACAAATGCCTAATCTATTAATTAAATAAAAAATAAAAAAATCCTCACTCGTATCCCCTCCCTCCAAATCTCTGTAGCTATAGTAGCTGTGCCATGCTGTTTCTTAGAGAGCTGGGACAGTATATTTCTTATTATTTTAACGAGATGGGAAAAACAGTGACATGACATCAATGGATATAAATGCGGTTGCAACTAAGATATTGTCAAAAATCTCTTGCCTTATGAAAACAGTTCTGCTCAGTTTCAGAAGAGTTGAATTATCATGCCTCATTATTCCTGATATATTTTGGTGGGCGAGAAATACACTGAAAACAAAGAATCTGCCAGAAATATTGACTGCAGTGTACTGCATTTAAGTAYGCGGTGAGGTGTGATCTTATTTCTGGAGATATGCTGTACTATTTGGTCTAAAACCAACAACGCACCGCTGTCAAAAAGACAATGGAATATAATTACCGAGGAGGCTCTCTTGCAAAGGATCACAGGAAGACAACACAAAAGCAGAAGAAAACTATTATTAGACTTACAGTTTTGTCACTATGGTCTTTTCTATGCTGAAGACAATTTACGACAATTTTTTTCCCTCCACGATTTCTCAAAAACGAGGGGTAAAATACTACTGAACCCACGTTTTCTAAATTAAGAGATGAACAGCACACCWCACAACACTTCACTAACTCCAGTCTGGTTCTAATAGTTTAATAATCCTTTCCCCAGGGGGGAACTAACACTGAAAAAGTACTAAAAAGGAAACAGCGCTCCGATCCAGCTCAGGTTAAAGATTTTGCTGTTCATTTTGAACACAGGGGATCAGTTTAGGGAAACCGCCTTTTTATGAAGTACCTGTTTAATAAACGGCAAAGAACATTCCCTGCTGGAACTGCCTGTGCAAATATACGCTTAAGACTTTAGTATCTGCAATATGTTGTCCTCACTACTGGGGACCTGGCTGCCCTCTCCACTCCCGTATCGCAAGAAGCAGCTACGCAGCACAGTGATTTGATGAAGCTCTTTCTCCTGACATTCTGGAAAATGATTCAACTAATGGCTTGGTGGGCAGGTCCAATTTTTTGCCTCATTGTCTGTGTTCTAACTCCAACTCTGTATAATATTTTGGAGAAAGTTCGCCTTTTCCTCGCTGTGCCGAGTAAATATTTTGTCAGTTGTTAAGGATGAGCTACAGAGTAAGACCCGGCAACGTATCCAAATTCAGCAGCAAGACTTGGAACCATATTAGAACTTTTTCCAGATTGTGATTTGCAATGTATTTCAGAAGCCAGCAGAAAACCAACCACTTGAACTATTACAGAAAGGCTGAATGAACCCTTTTCAGAGCAGTGAAAATGTTTTTCCCCACAGCTGAAAAAAAAAAATAAAATATCATTAACGCTAGCAGAAGGGGCTGGGTGACGAAGGGGGAAGTTTGCTTCCCGACCGCTTCATGGTGCGGCACGCTCCCCAACGAAGGGCAGTATCGGTGCTGCACCAGAGAGAAAAACCTCACTGGGATGAGGCAAAAGGGCCAGAGCTAATGCAAGGCTGCGACACCAAACCGCCCGTGTCAGAGACACATCCGCATGACCCGCTGGTGAGGGGTGAGCAAAGAAAATGCAAATAGAGGCTGCCCTCCATCCTGCCTCCGTGGAGCTATAGAGAAGGAGGCACAAATGAAGACTAAACAAAGACTCATTTCAGGAACATAATTATTTGATCTCTGCTGCAGCCAGGCAATTACTAGAAGTGATGATCACTAAAACTGAATTCCACTACTTAAGCTAGAAAAACATTCACCTTATAAATTACTAAATAAAGAGAATGGAAAGTGAACACAACTATGCGGCTCAGCATACATCTATAACAATGTCATGGCAACCACTTGTTTGTACTTTTTATGTTATGTCTAACATAAAATCTCTACTGTAATAATCTGTGGAAAAAAGAAACAGATGATAGACCCATATACATGGTGCTGTTGTTTGGACCAATGAAGAAATAAAATAAAAAAGCACCTTCCTTTCCAATAAAACAGTCCTCCTTCATATAATTTTGCTAGAAGCTGTATTAAAATAATCGGTATCTTGAGGTTAGTATGCCAGAGAGATGCCGTCTCCCTTTTATGACTGGGGCTGGAAAAATGATTTTTACAGCCTGCATGGCAAGGTACAAAAATCCTAAACTGCTGAAAGGAATGCAAAGGATGAAAAGGGCCACCAGGAAAGCAGAGACAGAGCGAGAAGACAGAAACGGAAAAAATAATGTTGCTGTCCTCTGTGGAAGGTATACCTGAGGAAATTTCTGTCACTACCCCAGTTACACAACAGTAATAAAAATGGCAAGCAGTTTAATTTCCTTCCATCCACCCATCCATCCTTCATTCCCTCCTCTCCATCCCCYTTCCTCCTTTTTCTCTTTCCCTCCCCTCGTTCCTCTACTTCTCCCTCTCAATTTTTTGATGCTTTTTTTGAGGTACAGACTTTATATGGGAGATACTAGTAGACTTTTTCCAGCAGAGGAGAGAGTACCACTTTCTCAACCAGGAAAATTTTTGGATAGCATTTACAATCAAGCTTGGCAAATGGTTCTAGTCCTTGACTGACCTCTGCTACTTCTGGCACGCTCAAAGCAAAGAAAGCCAGTCCTTGAGGGAAGGCCATACCGAAAAGCTCCTAGAAGGCCAGAAGGATTTAATTTTTGTTGCAGCTACACTTTGCTGTGGGCAACAGCATCCAAAATGTCTCACTGAATCATCAGGCAATAAACTGAGGCATAAATTGATAAAATCTACAAATTTCAATTTGTAAGAAGAGTAATTATTGACAAAATTTACAATTTGCACTGTGAAAAACATTTCCAGTTTTGTTTCTTTAGCACATTCATAAGCTTACCACCTTGCTCTCCCTTCAGCTTTGGGGACATCATGTCAGACAAACATAAGCACAGGATGCTTCTTCTCCAGACCAACACCAATCGTAGGTACTGGTTTACCCCAGAAGTCCTTTATGTGCCATCCTCCCATCCCATTCGATTTCAGGACCTTCCTGCCAAGCTCTTAGGCCAATGGCTCCTCCATACCACCACTCTCCTTCTCCCCATCCACTGGGTTAGACACATGCCCTCAGTTCAGCTCTTCCCTGCCATACCCCAAGCTCTGGCTGCCCCTTCCTTGCCATTTCACAGCCCTCTTCTCCTTCCCCTTGCCTGTGGCTTCCCACGCTCTTCTCCCCAACTCTTGTTTCTTTTCTTTCCCTCCAGAGAATTGCTTACATATTAGTCTTTCCTGATTCATCAGAAGTGAAGCAGAAGTGACACAACCAGCTGAAGAAGCCACAGGCAAGATGTGTGGTTGTGTCCTGCATTTCTGCTGCATCTACTGTATCAGCGCCCGCCTGCGACTGGGGCTCTCCAGCATGGCCAGCATAGCCGAAGTGCAACCAGCCGAGCAGAACACTTCAGAGCCACCGGTCAGGCATGGAGACACATGACGTACAGGTCTGTAAGTACTGGTCAAAAAAGCTGCTGGAGGAATATAAAACTTCTGGGGCAAGTCTAGAGAAGAACAGTTGGGTGCCTCATGACATACGCTGGCTTCTGGTTTTAGAATGGCTTTTTCGACACCTTTCAAAAGCAGTCAAAACTACAGATAAAAAGAAAAATAGCAGGATTCTGAACAGACATTCCCTTTTTTTCCTCCCATCCTTTTCTGTCTCGGTTTTACAACTCCRCTGCAGACCAGCCAGAGACCAGAAGGTCAGTACAGACTGGAAGATCCATCCAAGCTTCACAGTGCTTCAGTTTGGGACACTCACCGAATCCCCTGGGTTCCTGGATAGAACAATGTTAAAAGGAGGAAGAGACACATTTTGGAATATGCTAACCCAATTAATTCCTGCATGTTGAAGAAAAGGCATGATGTGGCACAAGGATCTCCGGCTGCTCTTTTAAGGACTGCTGAAGCAGGTGTGAAAAGAAGCTCTTTTAAGATGATGATTTCCTCGTATAAGCAAACACCACAACAGAGATGGGGCAAGGCATTAAAACTGTGGTCTCCTTTCAAGGTCCAGCCCCATTTTCAACCCGTATTTACATCTACTGTCAACCTAACTTTGCCCACTTAGGGAGGTCCAGTCCCTCCCACGGGGCCATTTACCTTCTCTCAGCTGGTGGAATTCGGGACCACCACACAACAGGACATGTTATTTTACATACACAATTGACCAAATCCAGGCAGCCTTTATCATCTGTTATTTTTACTCAGCGCTCTCTCAGGCAAATGTCAATGTTGGTTCCTGAATGTAAAGACAGTTTGCCTGAGGAGAAAATGGGCAAGGTTCTCATTTCCACTGACTTCAGTATCAGAGAGTCTTTCATACCCTGTAACTTCCTTAGTGGCCTTCTGCCGACCCATGTAATATTGCGTCTGTCCAGCTCTTTGAAGACTGTCCAAACATTGTACTCACCAGAAAACTCTACTGGTGCCACAACTGATAGCAAGAGGTGTGGCAAGTTTGCAATTACTTCTTAAATTTTAATTATTTGATAGTCTTGAGGAACTATATTAGCTCATATATCACCAGAGAGGAAGGGACATAACATAAAAAACTGCCATTGCCTCTTTCTGGTACGTAGGCAATATTTTGGTGAGATCACAGGTGCAAATCTTCTCAGCGTTTCAACAGCCAAGGTCCTCTTCCTTTTGTGTCAAAATTGTAATATCAAGAAGAAACATCACTGAGCTCCTAAGCCATTTATGCATGTTTCCAACTATTTTCTTTCAGTCTGTTATCCAAAATTAGAAATTACATTAGTATAAGAACACAAGTTTTCTCTGTCATGGTTTATCTTTTCACCTTTCTGCTGAATCAAGGAATGAATTTACTTATATATGTTAAAAATTATAGCCCACTTACATGTATTTATTTTCAGATAAAGCCAGTAACGGTCCTTAAAAACTAACTGTCCAAATAAAAGTCATTGTTTCAACAAAAAATAAAAGGTATTGCTTTCTTCAGTAGTCTGTCTCCATTAGGTGTTCCATGTGTTTACCAACTGTAAAACTTGACTGAGGTTAAGTGAATGAAGGGATAGAGTCAGTGACTAAGTGAGGATACAGCAGGTAACAGAATCAGGAAATTAGGTATAAGCCAACACAGGATTAACTATACAGACCCAGTCCTCTGATCTACTCTGTTTGGCAGCTGCCTGGAGGAATGCTCAGCGCACGTATGCTCACTGCCTACGTCCACTTCCAGCTGTGCACTCGCGCTGCCCACCCCTTCAGTTCTGCCACATTTCTGAAAACATACCGCAGACATCAATTTTTTTGGCACATGCATGTTCAAGTCGCTTGCTTAGAAGAAATACACCATTTTTGGGGTATCTGGCAATTCAGACTGCAGTACTTTTTTAAGCCCTGTGACTGAAAGCAAGCTTCTGCAATTTTGTTTACTGCCGTGAAGAAATTCGTACCGTATCTTGACAGCACATAAGATGACATATGATGAGGAAAGAGCTTAATAAGGCAGACAAATATCAAAGAGCAATTCAATACAACTTGAGAAAAATATTTTAAAATTTTGCTTAGAAAAGTTTAATTATATATATTTTTAAATCTGTGAATGTGCTTCTTAAAAAGCAAACCATTGGGTAATTCCTCACTGCACTGAAAGGCATGGCCTAACTTGTACTGATGTCAAAGGGGGTAAAGTTTCACTGCATATATCAAAAGAAGCAGCTACATCAAATGATAAAATTAAATACTAATATGTTTTGCAGGGTTGGCAGAGTATGTTCACAGCATGGGAAGGATAAAGACACAATATTAATTAAATATCTTTCATAGATAAGAAGCGACTTTGTGCACATTTTGTAAGCTTTTCCTTGTTATGTCCATTATCTAGCATTTTGAATGACGTGTATTTGGCCCCTCTGAGGAACAAAACTAACTTGAACTTTATTTCAAGAACAATCCAAGAGAACAAATGAAGCTTTCTTAACTTCACCAAAAGCAAGACAATACAGAAGACACCCTTACTTCTATTTTTGTGCTTTTATACTATGTGAAATGAAATTGAGCAGTAAAAAAGGGTGCTAGAAGCAACTGGAGAAAAGATCCCTCTAGCACAAGCTCCATGAGGACAGCTGTATGGCTATCCTTAAGCATAATGTATACCAAAGCAGAGGTATTATCTCGCAGCATGACTGGAACTTCACACCACACTCAGCCCAGTAGGTAGCCTGTGTAAATCCCTGATTTAGGGAACACAAATCACTGCACAAGTCTTTTCAGCATATGGTGCAGAAAAGAAACAGGAGGGCCTTAGGAGAGCCTAACACCTCCATTGCTCCTCTGTTCTCTGGGACATGAGTTGAACCTTTCAGAAGCTCAGCGTAGAAGCTTGCCCACTCCAACACCTGTGAACTATGTATTTCTTCACATTTAATCTATAGTTATATTTTTCATATTGCCATCCCATCTTCCACCCAAAGACCTACTCAGGTCTCTTTCTCCTAGTAATCTGGAAGGACTGGAGTGTTGTGATTCGAGCTTTGGCTACACCTTTCATTTTTATCTAGATACGCTATCGATTTTGTTAGAAGATTGCATTTGGGAGGGATGAGAAACCAAAATTAAATTAACAGCAGGGTGGACTTTTTAAAAAATTTACTTCTATGGCTACTCTCTGCCCTTAATCTTGAGAACTGTAATGAACTACAAGTCTATGGAGGCAAACTTGACAGATTTTTAACAATTTTTTTCCTTTCTGTGTATAATTTATTATTGTTTCCAAAATTATCTTGCACAGACTACTGCAACAACAAACACAAGTCCGTGCTGATCACAATATCATCTCACTGGCTGATCTAATCTCACTGAGAGAAAGGGAGGCTTATAAAAAAATGTTTAAAGACTAAACAGTACAACTAGTGCCAAGTTTCGCCTGACTCATGCTATATGGAAGCTGAGGCCCAAATAGCCAATGTTCTTGTCTGCCAGAGGCCCATGTTCTCAAGTTCAAACACATTTTATATTTGCCAGTCATACTTCCAGTAATCACCAAGTTCTACTAAAGAAGACATTTAATAACTCGTATGACACCATATACTATATTTAATTTTCTCTTTAAAATGCATTAAGAAACATTTTGTAAAAAACAAATTCTTTATAAACAAAACGTAATCAGTATGGGTGTGTGTACCCAGATGTCTATGTGTGAGAGAGACTTTGGAAACTAAAGGCTCTAATTCATCTTTTCTGAAAGGCCCTATATTTTACAAGGTCAGACCAAGAACTTTCAAATAAAGAAATAAACATGAACACACAGAAGGAACACACATCTGTGATGCTGCAGTTCATACTGCAATCCAAAAGCAACACAAGGAAAGGCATACAAACAATATAACCATTTTGGTGGTTCTGGTGGGGTTTTAGATAACCAGGAAATTTTTGGTTAAGAGCAAACTAGAAAAAAAGAGCTATGAAAACTCAGCATATTCCAGCTCTATCCCTTCCGGCTGCATTGCTCTGAAGGAAGAGGCTGCTGAAGAAAAGACAGAAACCTCTGACATTTCTGATCCTCCTTCCAGAGGGAAGCAGAGAGTCTGTCACTCTTCCTTGTTCCATTCAGAGGCTGTGCAAGTGCACACCAGTGTTTTGAGACAAAACAGGGATGTACCAGAGACCAGAAAATCCCTTTCCATAGGTTGTCTTACAGAAAGCAGAGCCGTGGGACAAAGGCAAGAGGAAGCRGTCTCGAGTGGCAGCCCGCGGTTTGGGAAGGAGTCCAGGCTGCTGAGCGCCTGCAGTGCCCCAGAGCGAGGACCATGGCGTGGGCAGGGCACGGCTTCGTGCGATCTCATCTAGAAGGAATCCTGGAAAATGTAATCCCAGGATCTGCTGGGATTTGCAGACCTCCATAGAAAGGCATATTTGGAAGGAGTGCAAGATAGAAGCAACCTCCTTTCTAATAACTTAGGAAAGTCTGAAGGAAAGTAGAGATGATGCTCATCTCTCCTGTAAGCAGGGAGAGACCTCCTTGTTTGACTTTCAATGTCAAAGCCAAGGAGGCAGCCAGTAACTTAACCACGGCAACACCTGGGATAGTTTTAAACTCTGTGAGCAGGTCTTTTTTTTTTTTTTTTTTTAAACTTACTAAAAGTGTTTTTAGTTGCTTGTTTGTTTAGACTTCGCCACTAGAGCTCTGGGGAGAAATCTCTCTTCAGAGAGAAGCTGTATTGTTTGTTTGGAAAATATCTTGATAGGCAAAGCCTGCAGGGAAGATTGGCCCATAACATGGAGGAAAAGCAAACAAGGGTGGTAATGGATTCCAAGGTTAATGCAGAGTCAATGAGGAAATTAATTAGGTTAATGAACGCCCTCAGCCACCCACCCACCCCTTCATCCAAATAGAGCGGCATAGCTGCACCCCAGGTCCTGGTACATCCTCAAGAGGGATGAGAATCAGATACTGCAAACTGGTGTGAGATGCAACACATGGCAACACGTGCAAGCTCTAAGTGTGTGTGGACAAGCGTACCTACGCACATTCACCTGCATGGTCACTGAGCCCAATGTGGTAAGGCTGAACTACAGACCATCATGCCGGTGGAAGACTTACCCATTTCCCAACCTGTCTTTATAGCCGGATTTTCTCACGCTAGGTCCTGAAAAGCTTACAAGCAGCTAAATTAACCTCCCAGGCACAGCTTAAATTCAGGCGACATTTCAGAGTCCTTAATTTCTGAAGTGACTCCCCAGCCTTCTTTTTCACCAATTTGGGATTTAACAAACAAACTCCACCCAAAATTCCAGGTCACACCTGGTAAGCAATTTACTGTGACTGGCTTCTTTATCATCATCCCTTTTGTACTTCCCCATTGTGTTCAGGAACTACCTTGAAACTGTAAGTTGCTGTAAAAAGTGCTTATGTAAATTAAAGCAGCAACAAAACGCTGCCAAGAAATTCTGTAGTATGCTACCAAAATAAAACCTCAAGGTACTTCACATAACCCCAAAGCTGCGGCTGAAAAAGCATCACAGTTAAAATAGTCACAAAGTTGCATGTTGGAGTTAGAAAATTTCTTTCAGAATGAATTTCTGACAGAAAACATAGTTTGGTATAACTGAAATTTTGTCATTTTTCATTTGACGAAATTTTTCCATGCTCATAAGGAATCTAAAAGGTCCATCAGGCTACTTCAGCGTGGCTGCACTGGGGGTGTTCTGCCTTCTCCCAGCAGCTCTCCAGAACAAGGTAGCCGATGCTACCTTGTTCTGCTTAATTTTCAAGCACCCGATGGACCATTTCTCGGCCACGGATTGAGCTTCTGGCTAGACCACACCTCTCATAACGCAGTTTTTCCTCCTCTCAGATGATTGACCAGTTTGGAGAATCACAAGTGCATCTGTGAAGTACCATAGGAAGATTCAGTTCAGGTTTGAACTAACTCAGAATGAATTATTTTGTGAATTCCAGATTTAAAATGTTTGAAATATATATAAAAATAAGATCTATTGGTATAAAATAATGAAAAAAAAACCAACAACAAAAAAAAAMCAGAACAAAACATTACAATTTTTTTTCCTTCCACTAATGATATAAAGAGTAAATACAATCTATGGATATATGAAAAACTGGTGAATAATGCCTAGGCAGACTGCTGCATGTCTATGTAGTAGTGGTGTGTTTGGGTCTGTCAGATGCCAGACCTTGGAAGGCCCTACCTGTGCTGCATTTATGAGTATATACAATATATCTTTGGTAAACTCTATCATTCTATCAGAGTGATAGAGAGAAACAGAGACTGGCTTATTTGAGGCTGCACAGGAAAAAAGAGGAATAACTAATGCAAATTTCCAGTCAGGTAAACTAAGCTGCAGAATTTGCTGCCCTTCCTGAGGAAAACCTTTTTTGAGTGCAAGAAAAATAYGGGATTGGGAGGGCTTTAAAATGAGTCCAAGGCCAGGTAACCATAYCCAGAAACAAACTGGCATTAACGAGTGATGAGCTCACCTCTGTCTCTAATAGCACCATTAAGAGGCTGATGTCTTACAGCTAGTCAGCTAGGTCAACCGTGTGTAAACGGTTTATTGTATACAGCATGTTTTCTCTGTCAGGCTTTCCTCCTAAAATAAACATCACTGTGCTCCATGAAAGGTAGGTGGTGACCGTCTCACCTTGTGTATGTGCTGATTTGCTAGGGATGATCAAAATAAACTGCGAGGGGACGCCAGACCCGTGGATCTGTGTAGATCACAGCACGTTGACAGCTCAGGTGCCCCCTGTTAAAAGAGGGTATCGGAACAGGGGCACGAAGAGCCACTAGTGCTACCGGGAGATTGCAGAGCATCTCCCGAGATGAGACTCTCAGGGGTCTTAACCTGATCAGTTTATCCAAAAGGAGACAGTCACAAGATCTCTCCCTGTATGGAAAACAGTGATACAAAACAAGGGATAAAGGGCTCTTTAATGTAGCAGTGGAAAGCATAACAAGCTGAAGTCAGAGAAGTTAGAAATTTGGAAAAGAATTAGCAGTGACAATGAATAATGACAGGAGCAAGCTGCTAAGGAAAACAGAAGATTGTTTATCTCTTCAGATCATGACCAAATGCCTTTCTGGAAGATAAACTTCAGCGAAACAAAAATTACTGGGCTCACTACAGGTGCAAGCGAAATGTTATGGCCTGTGTTAAACAGGAGGTCAGACAAAATGATCTAATATTCTTTTCAGACCTGAAATGCCATGAATGTCTGGGTTTGTCTGCATGGTATTTTGTCGGTAGGTGAGAACTCACTCTGTTTCTGAGTCTGGATGAATCCATGCCAACAATGAACCAGGAGCCGTGTAGCTGTGGTCAGCACGGTGCACAATCCAACCTAATAAACTTGTTCCTGGCTTGGTGCTGGCTGATGCCYGGCCAGCTCACAACACAGAATAAAGTTGCATCTGTCTGCAAAATACCATACCAAGACATCTACACCCACCCAGTAAGCCAGACACCCTAGCCCACTTTTGAGATAAGGAGGCAGGAGGCATGTCAGTGCCATGTCCTGGAACGTGGTGCAGGGAYTTCCGAGATAGCACCCACGGTGCTCGTGCCAGAGCCAGCATTAGTACAGCCGCCTCAGCCCCATCGAAAAAGCCTGGCCGAGGGGCAAGACCCGTCGGCTGTGCTAACCCGGCCGCGCTGCCCTCAGGACTGAGTCAGCGTGTTGGCCCAAGTGGAGTACCACACGGTGCCAGGACACAGCCGGCCACTGTGACTACCCCTACCGCAGGGTAGATGGGCATAAGGTCCTCTTGCTGCATGTGGTACTTCAAGGCAAATTGTACCATAGATTCTCTTCTTCCGGAGCAAGAACGAGGGCTCAAGACATGCTCACTGGTCACAGCTGGAGTTTAAATGCTCTGAAAGGAGAACCTGCATTCCCTTCCATCAAACTCCCAGCATCTGCTCAGTGACCTGTCTCTTTTTCTCAGCAAGAACCAAACCAAAGCAATTCCAACTGCAAAAGGAATGATGTGGTCACACTGTTTTCTGTGCTCAGCATCTAAAGAGTAGAATAATGAACAAGGTGGTAAGAATGTGCATTGGACGTGCAAAGAAGGGCAAATAAGGTGCATGGTGCTAATATCATTGCCACCACACGGTTTGCCTTTACAGAAAGTAGAGTGAGCAACACACTGAAAACCTTAGTTTCTCAGCACAGAGCTCTACACTGACAAGAAAAGCCCAGCTTGAGCAAAGAAGACAGAACGTGGTCCTGAGGGAAGAATGTTTTCCAAAAGGGCTTATGCCACAGGACTGAATTAATGATGTGAAGAAGTACTGAAGTAAAAGTGCAAACCAAAATGAAATTCAGATGTTTACTCCACTTGGGACAATCTGGCCCAAAATGGTAGGTGCTGGGAAGAAATTAGTATGGGAGAAAGGATTAACCACTTCTCCAGAAACATAAATACAGGAGAACACTTTTGAAAGTATCTTAAGATTTGTAAGCAGCAGCAGCAGAGAAGTTTATATTATACAGATAACTCAATAAAAATAAGAAAGACAAAGGCAAAAACAATAAATATAAGCTAACCTTTCAAGCAAAAACTCCTTTGTAGCAGGCTGTACTTACCGAGACACAGTCTCTTCTTGGAACGGCTGACCCCCCTCTTTTTTTAAGGCATCAGACCCTTAATTTACATGATTAGTTGATAATCTCGGCTTTTATTCAATAAAATAGGTTTTCAAATCCTTCATGATGTGAAGAAGAGCTTAAAACTGAGGCCCTAAGGATTAAACTACCAAGGCAAAATTCCAAAACTTGCATATTTCTGAGCCTCTGCTTTTTAATCCTGACCATTTGTATGTTAATGTTTACAGGCTTACCCTCAAGACCACTGACAACTGGTGAAGAGCCCCAAAATACTGGCACCAACGTAGGATGCTCAGGGTTTATCCACATATTTCACTGAGATTACATAAAGAAATAATAAGAAGGACTGGTGCATGAGCAGTACTAGCACATACGACTTATTACACAGGATAGCTCCTGAAAGCATCCTTTGTCATTAGTTTCTGTGGGTGGACAGTTCCTTGAAAGAATAATGCCCAGCTGAATGGGCAGAATATTTGGAAAGAGACACTGGGGGTAGGATTTAAGCCGTATTGCAGCTACTGCATATAAACTATAAAACATGGTAAACATTTCAAAAAGGCATATTAATTGCAAAACAGAAACATTTAGGATGATAACCATGCCCTTAAAGTTAGGTTTTTCTGTAATCATAGGACCTTAAAAGTTGAAAACTTTCCTTCTTCCCTCTCTATTGTGCACCAGTATGATTCTCATGAACACACCACTTGAGTTGCTGTGCTAGGAACAAAAACAGGATGGATATTAGACATTGGAAACTCTCCATTTGCCTTTACCACAAGGGCTTTTTTTCCCATGGATCATAAGAAGGGCAGACGGGTATTCCCTTGAGGCAAACAGAGATGTTTTCAGAACATCGTGCAACAGGAATACTCCCTGACAACATGTCTATAATAATATGTTCTAAATACAACTTTCTGTACTGCACCTCAGGCTATTTGGTGGTGGACATACTTTTATGCCCATTCTTTTTCCCTGAACTTGTGTAGGGACCAGTGCAACTAAACATCAAACTTTTAAAAGCAGTACATCTCATTTAGCCACACAGATGCTCCTAACAAGTCAACAGGTCCATAAAATTTTCTGAAAAAGGATCTGTGTATCATCATTATCCAGTTTCTCAATCAGCAAGGTGGAAAAGGTTATGATGAAAGAAATGCACTTAGTCACAGAGTATCTGGCGAGCGGAAAGATTCCAACCCACTCCTTGTCCCAGCATCTAGTTTCCTTACAGAGCCTCTATGTGGCCAGAGTTTGATAAAGACATGAAAAGTGAGACAGTGCCAAATGCCATCCAAGGCTTCCCTGTGGATAGACTTGCAAAAGAAGGGAAAGATTACAAATTCGTTTCAGTCCCACGAGGCTTCACTCAACACACAGCTAATGTAAATGCCAGGTGGTACCCCAACAAAGGTAGGATCCTAGGTGCAGGTCCCCTGACCTTACTTTATTTAATGGCAAAACCAGCCTTCAGAAGGATTTGGAGTATTTTCTTCCCTTTCTCAAAAACTTCTGTGCTGCTGTACTGGAACAGGGTGAGGTTCCAGAACACCTGCAATACTTTGATGACATCATCGCAACACAGCAGAAGTTGTTTTTGAGAAAGGGAAGAGAATAATCCAAATCCTTCTGAAGGCCGGTTTTGCCATAAACCAAAGTAATGTCAAGGGGCTTGCATAGGAGATCCAGTTTTTAGGAGTAAAATGGCAAGATGGATGTCGTCAGATCCCAATGGATGTGATCAACAAAATAACAGCCATGTCTCCATCAACTACCAAAAAGGAAACACAAGCTTTCCTAGGTGTTGTGGGTTTTTGGAAAATGCATATTCCAAATTACAGTCTTGGTGCCCAGTGTGGGGCCCGAAGGGTTCAAGATAATGACAGATTTGATTGGAATGCGCTAGATCGAATTTATAGCTGTTATGGCTGTTTAGCTATTAATTGGCAGGCTCCTGTGCTTGCCATGGGGCTTGCTTGCCTTACTGTATATTAGAGTCTAGTGCTCATTAGTGGCTGCTTTTTGCTTCTGCTGCTTGCTCTACTGCTGTGCCTGGGAACATTTTGATGACAGCAATGGCCATGTGCCTGGGCTGGCAGATGGCCAGGGCATCGCTGCTGTTTCTGTGCTGCAGTCTGGATCAGTCTGTGGCAAATGGTGGGGCTGTGTTTCCACCCCTGGGGCAGTCGATTCCAGGTGTACTGGACGCCTCTCCAAGTGAAAGCAAACTGTGGCCTGCACTCTGCTGCAAAGGGACTGAGAAGAACGCGTTAGCAATATCAATTGTGGCGTACCACTTGGCTGCCTTTGACTCTAGCTCGTATTGAAGTTCTGGCATGTCCRGCAGCACTCAGCAGCGGCGTGACTTCGTTCAGTCCACTGTTAGTCTCCACTCGCCATTAGACTTTCGCACTGGCCATATGGGACTGTTAAAGGGTGATCACTGATCACTCCTTGGCTCTCCAGTCAATGGACCAGTTTATGGATGGGAAGCAGGGAGTCTTGGTTGGTGCAATATTGCCGCCGGTGCACTGTTGTGGTAGCGATCGGCACCCGTTGTTCTTCGACCCTCAGCAGCCCCATGACAGAAGGGCCCTCCAAGAGACCAGGCAAGGCAGACAGCTGTTTAATTTCCTCYGTCTCCAAGGCAGCTACACCAAAAGCCCACCGGTACGCTTTCGGGTCCTTGAAATACCCTCTCCTGAGGCAGTCTATGCCAAGGATGCACGGAGCCTCTGGGAAAATCGAACAATACAATGGACTGTTAAAGACTACACTGAGAGCACTGGGTGGTGGGACATTTAAACATTGGGACACACATTTAGCAAAAGCCATCTGGTTAGTCARCGCAGGGGGATCTGCCAATGGAGCTGGCCCTGCCCATTCAAAACTTTGACGTACTGTAGAATGGGATAAAGCCCCTGTACTGCATGTAAAAAATATGCTGGGGAAGACAGTCTGAGTTATTCCTGCCTCAGGCAAAGGCGAACCCATTCCTGGGATTGCTTTTGCTCGAGGACCTGGGTGCACTTGGTGGGTGATGCAGGAGGATGGGGAAGTCTGATGTGTACCTCGAGGGGATTTGATTTTGGGTGAGAATAGCCAATGAATTAAATTGTATGATGTTAATAGCTATATAATACCGTCTGTCATCACTTCTGTGGTGGCTATATGCCACATCAATGGTACTACAATAAGAATCACCTAGATTAATGAAGAATGAACTTTGATGAAACCGAGCAAAAGGCAGCAATAATGGAACCAGAACTGGCTTCAGCATGCAACATCCAACACCACACACCATCTTTCCTGCCCTGAAGGACTATTATGACAGATGGAGCCCAAAGTCATAGACTAAATGAACTCAATGAACATTTTATAGGGATGGCCCATAGACTAAGGGAACAATATCTGTGTGTATGTATCAAAGGACAGGAAAAGTGGTGGTGATTAACGTGATATTGGATAGYGTGAGACCTGATCATAACGTTTTTGGCTGGGATAGAGTTAATTTTCTTTATAGTAGCTAGTATGGGGCTATGTTTTGGGTTTGTGCTGGAAACAGTGTTGATAATACAGGGATACTTTAGTTACTGCTGAGCAGTGCTTACACRGAGTCAAGGCCTTTTCTGCTTCTCACCCCACCCCACCCGCGAGTAGGCTGAGGGTGCACAAGAAGTTGGGAGGAGACACAGCCGGGACAGCTGACCCCAGCTGACCAAAGGGATATCCCACACCATATGGCGTCATGCTCAGCATATAAAGCTGGGGGAAGAAGGAGGAAGAGGGGACGTTCGGAGTGATGGTGTTTGTCTTCCCAAGTCACCATTACGCGTGATGGAGCCCTGCTTTCCTGGGGATGGCTGAACCCCTGCCTGCCCATGGGGAGCAGTGAATGAATTCCTTGTTTTGCTTTGCTTGTGTGCGCAGCTTTTGCTTTCCCAATTAAACTGTCTTTATCTCAACCCATGAGTTTTCTCACTTTTACTCTTCTGATTCTCTCCCCCATTCCACCCAGGGGAGAGTGAGCGAGCGGCTGTGTGGGGCTTAGTTGCCGGCTGGGGTTAAACCATAACAGTCCTTTTTGGCACCCAACGTGGGGCCAATTTATTTATAAAATAAATGCCACCCCAGGTGGCATTTCCTCAAGCATTCACAACAGGTAAACATAGATCCCTGCCTCGGGGTTTGTGCTAGACAGCTCAGCTTGGTTCTCCCTGGGTAGCTCACCAGCTCCTTCCCTGCACCTCTAGTAGGACATCAGGTTTGGTAAATGCCCTGCCATGAACATAGCAAGAGGAAGAAGACTGTTGACTCTCTCATGCTCTCAGAGCAGCTGCCTTCTCTTTGCAGCTCCGTGAATCCCAGCTGCAGTAGCCCTCCTCAATGAGAAAAATATAATTTTTCTGTGCTGCTGATGGTCCTTTCCGTTTCACATCTGGAGATTGTTAACTGTTTCCCATGTGGTCTGAGTTTTACCAGCAAAAACACTCCAACAAATTCTAGTAAAACTGATTTATTTGTATTAACTGGACACTGGATACCAAAATAATACCGTATGGGGGACTTTATTCTCCTTTCCTCTTCACATTGACATTTCACCTCGACCTGTCTCTGAAATAAATGCTAGGGAAACCTCATGTTTTAGTGGTTAGAAGTTCAGCACTGAAAAGGTCAAAAGCTGAAAATAATTTAAGCATGACATCTCCTCTGTTTAGGAGAGCCTAAGTACATATGAGTGGCGGAAGTCCCAGCTAAAACTCAAACTTGATGCTGTGAGGCTGCGACTTCCCCTTGGATACCAACAGCTTACAGCAACCTCTGTTTTTGCAAAGTCATAATTTGCTGCCATGGAAAGAATTATATTAGCAGAAACTATACACATTGCTTCAAATCTTCAAGGGGCAAAACRCTGCAGGAGAGAAAAAGATACATATACGTATATGTATTTTTTGCAACTGCATAAAAGAAGAAACCAGATAAATAAAGTAGGGGGGAGCACTGAGCGGAGCTGGGAAAATGGTTTTAAGTTGCTAACATGGAGGAAAAATTACCCAAGCCTTGGATAGTGAAATTTACTACCTTTCCAGAAGGCAGCCAGTTATGAATTTGTCAAAGCCTTATTYGGTGCAAAAACACTTCTGCAGAAATATCTTTGTTTATCATTCAAGCTACTCTTAGGCAAAAGCAAGAAGGATAAGTTAAATGCTCTTCAAAAGTAAACTACCACAAGTAACTAAAGAAACCAAGATATTGTAAAGATATTTATTAAAAAAATCACCGCTAGCAGGGAAAAGAACCAATTTAACAGTTGCAGAATGCTTTCCACTCTCTTCAAGCAGGGAAACCCCTCCCCCATGAGATCACCAATGTGCCTAAACCATGTGGCAGAGAAATAATCTTTAGAACCGAGAATGTGAGAATGAAGGAGATGATGGTTTATATCAGTCAAATACTTGTTCCGTTATCTTACTTTCTCAGTTTAATTTAGTTTTGAGCCCATCGCTGCAAATTTACCAGCTACCAGAACTTTTTGCTGCCCACAGTGCTACACCATTGTGTTGCAAGAGGTGGCAGAAGACATAATGTACCCCAAGGCTGCAGCCTGAGGCTTGCTGCTGCTGCTGCTGCTGCTGCTGCTGCTGCTGCTGCTGCTACGTCAGGGGAGCATGCTCTCACTCAGACTCTGCCAGTGAGTATATCTCATTTCAGGATTTACGTTGTGGATAAAGGTGGTGTCGTGCAGGACACAGAAAGGCTGCACTTGGCTGGCTTGTATCTAATTTATGGATGGGTGTATGTASGCATGAAGCGTCAAGAGAATGCTGCCGACCACAGGAGGCTCCAGCCTTGCTGTGGCGCAGCAAACTTAAACAATACCTCTGCCCCAAGCAAGGACTGGCTCTTGGGGAAAGGGTTTATTGCCCAGCATTCATCATCAGGTACTCAGAAAAATGAAAGCGAACAGGTTTTATTTCTGCTGCAAATCATGCACAGCACCAAAACACTCTGTTGCAGCCAGAAGAAAACCAAAGGTTTGCCTGTGATCTCTGACAAAGAGGGACCTTTTTTTTTTTTTAACTGAGACAAGTTGTAGCTTTGAGATAATGGAACCGAATATCATTTTTGAAAAGTTTGGTATATCATTCTCACTTAAGAAAAGGAAGAAAAGGCGTGAAAACCATAAGATGATGGAGAGAGTCCTGTACTGTAAGAAACAATTTTTGAAGATTTTGAAACCATCGCAACTGAGCCTTCCAGCTTGTAGGCCAAYGCAGGAAAGCTGATGCAAGAGCTCTGGCAGGGAGAGACTGCCTGACAAATTCCTACTAATTGGTAATAAGGACAGCTGAAGAAACTGGCCTCTGAAAGGAAAAATAAAGCTTGAAACCTCAGACCAACTTCTTCAGGAACACAACTACTTCTGAAGAGAGCAGTAGATCTGCGTGCRTGGGTAGATATAGGTTAAAGCCTATAAATAGCTCCAAGCTGGCAGAGCTACAGCAGTAACAGAAGCCAGACTGTGGTAACAGACGGCTTTGCTATAGAAATTTTCATCTTAATGCCATCTTCCTTCTTGCTGTGGGAGATGCATTGAAAACAGATCTGGATAGTATATTAAAACTCTATCATGCTTTCAACAAGGTTTCATAAGGTTACACCAGTAATTTTTAAATTTCATTTTAGAAATTCAGTTCAATCTCTATGCAATACCTATAAAATTTCTAGATTTCACCGTTTACATGAAAATGCCAAGGAACACGACCTTTAAATACAATTTTCATATTTAGTCGAGTAAGTTTTCTCTATAACAACGGTAGCAGTAAGGAATCTTGTTCAGATAAATTTGCCAGATTAAAGAAGCAAATATCCTTTATTCCTTTTGCTGCTGTTGTTAATTTAAACTGAGATAGGTGATTTTATTCCTTCAGAACGAATGTCACACCTCTCAATTAAAAAAAGAATACATAAGCCTAAGTAAACTGTCTTTAATACTCTTGTAAAGTTTAATTCGTTTGTTTGCAAAGTGATCTGAGATATCTGGAAAGATTAAGTACTATTTTCTTTTCTTAGCAAAGGTTAGAATATGGTTGGGAATTCTGCTGCAGTAATGCTAAAGAAACTGGTTTCCATGAACATAATGAAAACACTAGATTCTCAAGTACATCACATCTGCACTGAGTGCACTGAGTTATACAGACAAAAGTAAGGAGAGAGAGGGTAAAATCATCATTGCTTTTCTACCCTTCAGACACTGTGGGGTTGCTGGGGCTCACATTTCCTGCAAGAGTAAACGAGAAAAATTTCGTATTCTGACATGTACTGACAGGAACTGMCTGGTCTGTGTCACCTGTGAGGGGACCAAGCAGGGTCTAGTTCTATTTAAATGTTCTGCAGTTAAAACACTGTCAGAGATTTTTTAATGCCAAGGAATTTTACATATTCCTGCTTATATTTTGAAATTGCGGTCACAGAGTGTTCAGACTCGCCTTTCTCTGCCTAGCAATGTATAGGTGGGATCTTCCATGTACAAGCCAACTTGATATAATACACTTTCAGGTTCACTGCAAAATGTTCTTCCTTACACTGTAAAACTTACCAAGTGGCTGTACAGTATTATATTACATGGTAATGGCATTTCCAGAAAAAAAAAAGAATTACACATGAATAAGGCAATGAAAGTATGCAGGTAACCATGGCTACTGTTGTGAACTAAATAACATTTTTTATACAGCTGTGAATATTTGTATTATTGCCAGTTAAGCTGTAGAGTTCAGATTTGAGACAGGGCTGGTAAACACTGAATTCTTGCCTGAAGAAAGGTACTTCCCAAAGTGGATGCAGGCCTCTACATCATGCCACTGTGCATTCTGGTGTAATTTTTTGTCTAGTAAACACACATCTTATTACCTCAGTCAAAATAATCGAAGTACAACTCTTCATGTCAGTGACACACTTTTGCACAAGCCTTTTTCTGTCTTAAGGGTATTTTTATTTCCTCTTGCCATGTACCTGCAATTGCAACTTTTGACATAGCTTTTGAAATAGGTTTGGCTCCATAAAAGAGGCTTTTGAAAGATCTTAAAAAAAATTGCAAGCAAAACGCTCAGCTTTCCTTGATTTTCACTAGTGGTAACACCCCCTCTTTGGTCCCAACAGCATTCCTGGACAACAAAAGAAAAAAAAAAATTCCAAATGACAGGGCAGATGAGAGGGACGTTTTCTCCTTTGACATCTTTTCAATTTCCAAGTTCATCCTTCTTAAATCATCCTTCTGTTTACATGTCAGAGTCTCTCTTCTCAAATCAATCATCATCAGAGAAGGAATGGAAACCTAAGGGATTTTTCTCCTTATGGAGAAAAGGTACGCCCCAAATCAAATTATTTGGAGTAAGTTGACAGTAGTTGCTATACTAAAAGAAAACAAACACAAAAGCAGTTAGTGTGATGAACCTGTGCTTCCAGTAATATAAACAAAACAAAAATAATGAAACGCCTATTGTAACTAAGTGAAGCAGGACTTAGAGCAACATGTCTCTATTCAAAAATTGAGTCACTTCTTCCTTCCAACAGAGTATGAGTTTGAAACTCAAGTGAGCACTCGTTCATTTGCTGTGAATTTGTCTTCTTTGCCTAGTTTGGAGAGAGAAGATCATTTCTTAATAAAAGCACTGGCTAATGAAGCAAACAGATTCACCTCGCAGTTCAATCTTTAACAAACTGCTTGTAGCCTCAGGCAAACCACAGATTCCGTATTTTAGTTTCTCCTCTGTAACATGCGGAAAATAGCAACTCTTTTCTGCCAGTCTTTACCTGTCCTGTCATTTAGGCTGAAAGAAATTTGGGGACTAAACATTTCATATCTGTATCAACAGTGCTTAGCTTAAATAAAATTATAAGAGATGTTCTTTAAAATAGTACTAGATACCAATATMGTTATTAATATACGAATAGTAATATATATATTACTATATATAGTGTATATATACACACAGTATATACTATATATACAGACTATATATACACACACACAAAATATATTACTATATATACTATATATAGTAATACTATATATATACACTGTATATACACACTATATATATATTTTACTATATATATACTATTATATATACTATATATACACTATATATATATATATAGTATATTTAATATAAGTATTTTTATACTATATATAGTAATCCTACCAAACTGATGTCATGGAGAATAAAACTTTGGGAGACACAGTAGCATAGTGCTCGGGCAAACAACTGTGAGATCTGAAGACCCACAAACTCTGGGGTTGAGGCAATGAGTGTACAAAGCAGGACACTCTTCTGCATACACAAAAATGTTAGAAAAAGAAAATTGCTCTGCAAACAGTGATCCTGCACAGTGGTCACAAGAAACCAAATGAAGCCAAATTTCTGCATGTTGGTCTAGAATAAATGAAGGGTCACATTTTCAATATACACTGGGTACTTYAAACTTCCCTTTCAAGCTTTTTCTCAGTGATGTACAGTACACACAATTATCACCTCCATGTTCTATGGCTCTCTCCAGCTGACTGCTATTATCACCTCTTTATTTCAGTGTTTGGTTTCCTCTACTTTGCTTGCTGTCTTCTCCTCCTTAACAACCTCTAAGGCTATCACTTTTTCTCTTAGCTTCTGACACGTGCATTTCTTTCTCCTTCAAATTCCCTCTTCTTTTTCATCTTTCATTCCCCTGCTTCAGGAGCAAAGACCAAAATGCCATCCACCTTAGYCTCTGATCTAAGAATACATATATTCACCTCCCCAGATGATATACAGCTGCATGCATTTTTAAACAACTTGCAGCCAACGCAATTTTGTTTGTTAATGGAAACATCAGTAAATCTGTGTATTAGTAAAAAGACATCTTTAATGGATGTTTCCTTTATAGAAAATGATATCATTTCCCATTTCTTTGTTTTAAAAAGTGCCTTAAAATACAAAGTTCAGCAGACCAACATACATATTTTATCTTTCCCATAAATAGTTCATAAAAAAATTCTACATTACATATTGTATGTGCAAAAGAAGCCACAAAAATGTGGATGGCAGTGACTCAGCAAGTTGGAACTCTGCATATAGGGTTTATAGAAAGCTGGTAAAGCTCAAAGTAACAGAATGAAAAGCTAAAAGCCCCAYGATGCAAATAAAATTGCTTCCTGTGGGAAACAAACTTAAGGATGTGATTTTTGATAAAGAAGAATTTCCTTTCTAGGTATATTTGAACTTTCTATAGCATGCTCCATGTCAGCCTAGAGTATTTTATGAGATACCAGGAGCACTAAATTTGGTATATAACCATAAGTAATGTTATTATTTGAAGCGGAGGTCGCTTCTGTTCTGCAGCAGAATGGACAACAATACCAACTCTAACTCTTAGTTGCATTTGCATCCATGAACCTCAAAGTAATTCGCAAAAGACAATTCACCTCTTCATTGCAACTGAACGAATGGGACGCTGAGGCACATGAAAGGAGGGAAATACCCCTGAGCACCCGGCAAGCCCCCAGCACGGTGAAGAGCAGAGCGCAGGCGCACCCAGTCTGGTTTGGCACAGTACCTGCCCTGCCTGGGACGCTTCATAACCAGAATCAGGCAGAGTGCTATAAACCCAGTAACGGCCAGCACTGTTTTTCTAACTATCATTACAAAGCCCCACAAAATGCAGACATTAGCKAATTAAGACTTATCAAAAATGCTTTTGATCAAACACTACGTAATTTCTCTCAGATTATTTGGTAAAACAGTGGCAGAACTAGGAATAAAACGGAAATTTAAAAACAGAGTGTAAACAGCACTTCAGATATGCAGCGTTACTTGTTCTGAAGAGAAAGCAAGCTGTGAAGACTTAAAGGATACCAGCTAATATTGCAACGAAGATGTAAGAGCATATATTGGCCATTGGTCTGCCTTTTGCCATTCTGAGACACCTCCACACCCCATGCTATTTCTCCATGGTGGTGTCAGACACCTGACAACTGTGGTGTCAGAGGGAGGAAAAGAGTCACCTCAGTCATCCTTATGGTCTCTCTGAGAGAAACAGACATCTCTGAAAGGTGATGGCTTTTCCTGAGTAGGGCAGCAGGCTGGGACTTCAGTGATTTGGGTAAACGTCCAAATGTAAAAGGGATAATTGTAGACCTGCGTGACAAATGGCAATGGCTTACACATCTGTCAAAAACATCCTTCATGCTACATCCTGAATTTGAGTCTCTTGTATTTGAGGAGTTACTGAAAATGTATACTGTTGTTATTTATTTGTACCTGTGTGGGAAAGTAAAAATATGGGGATTGAACTGGACAGCAGGGCAGACATCAGGTTATGTCAAAGTTCACAGCCCACCATGAGCAAAAGTAACTCCCAAGGTTGTCCTCAAATCCTTGATTTCTGYCAATCAGCATGTATAAAATATTACTGCCATGGCACTACTTCAACATATTAATCATCTGAATATGAAATGATTTCTGCAGAAATGATGTCTGTTTCCAAATACAAAGACATGTAAAAAGACAGCAATTAACAATGAAAAAAGTTACTTTTAAAMACTGGTAATTTGTTACAAAAACAATGTCAAAATATTTCTTTGTATTAGCGTTCCTGTAGCAATAATGATCTCGGGATACAGTGAGAAGTAGTATTTTTTATTCCACCAACTTCAAGGGCTGGAAAAAGCATATAAGCTTTTGGGCTCAGACTCCCTTCACCAGGTCTCCTGATTCTTCTGGTATTGTGTCCATGTGAAATAACCCACTTTCCAACAATGATAAATAGGTAAAAATCTGGTCACTGAGTTAGTGCATATGCCTTCAATTGAAGGAAAAGCTGTCTGCCAAGCTTCAACCAAGTAGATCATAGGTCTGTGAAAAAAAAAATCTGAAAGGATGGAATCCAGTTGCTATAGCGGCAAATTAAACAAATAAATGAGATACCATGGAATGCTGCAAAATATTTGTGGTATGATTAAGTCATATTTGCCACATGTGTGAATACTAACAGCACAGTTGAGTAAAGTGGGTACAATGTAGTACAATCCCACTTTTATTGTATATATGTTCTAACTCTTATCTGAGTAAGTGCTAATGAATGGTAACCAGTGTGTCCAAGGATACATAACACTGYATTTTACTGTCATCATAATGCAAAGCACAGTACCTTAAATACACAAAGATAGACAGTAAATGCATACTAAACTACTATACCTTCAAAGAGATATTTGCATCCTTCCCTGTGTTTGCACGGCCTGCTAAAGAGACAAAGCTTTTGTAGTGATCACCTCTAGGATGACTTGCATATGGGGTGCTTTAGAGTACACAACTTGTAGCTGGCAGCTGACATATTAAACCTCCTTCAACATAAGCAATCCTCCCCCCAATACATTATTTTTTTCCAGTGAAATATTCTATTTTCTTGATAGAAGACACTGTTTGAATATACTCATCATTAATCATAATAATATATCACTTACTGTTTGATTCTACTATCTGCCTTTGTTCTCTGGAAAAAAAACCCAGAAATCTATTATGTCAAAAGATAGAACAAGTGTCTGATTTTAACAGAGAGAAGAGAGGAGGGCACATAGGTTTTTATCAAAAATGCGTACCACTTATTAATGCATTTTGCACTGACTTGAATATTTATTTACATTTATAACCTGCAAACCACGTATCTGATAAATCGTGTAGTAGCACCAGAGAAATGTACCAGCTTAAGCACTACAAAAGAGTTGTGTGCGGCTCCAGCAGTGACTATGGCGAGCAATATAAGCTGCACAGAAAGTGAATGTTAAAACAAAACCGGTGTTCCTAATATTGTCAGAATTATGGGAATGAACCAAATGCGTTTCCATCCCACACTGCTGCTGGTTTAACAAACAGACCTAGCAAGTCCAGGGCCAAACCCTGCTTCTAGGAAAACACAGCTCAGTACATACTCCACACCCAGAGAAAGGCAGAAAGTCTAAGGCTCCCTTTGTATGTCCTTTTGGGGCTTTTCTTTGGTCATTTGTTTTGTGCCCATAGTAATCACTTTAGGAAACATTTGTATGAGCGACTTCAGCTGAAAATCTGGCTTTGACCTTTTATTATCAGTGTTATTACTATTACCATAATTATTACTTCCAGAGTTACACCTAGCTTTGTCTGTTAAAGCAGGGCGGTGTGAAATACAGACAGTACACCTCCTTACCTCTGGTTCTTCAAATATGTGATCTTACAGCATGCCTGCAACCCTTAGCAAACAGCACATCTGTTTTAATATGCAATGCAACTCACACTTCACAGCTGATATGAAAAAATAAGGCACACTCTGAACAGGCTTGTTTTGGATAGCAGGACTGAAGTTTTGAGGGTCAAACAGACAGTTGAAAAAATGTACAGCATTATCAAATAAAAATATAGACAGAGACATTAAGACACCAATGCCATTCTACAGTTATCACACAGATACAATTTATATGAATACAGGCCTCGTACTGTTGCATGGTTGCAGCTGGTTTTAATCCTAAACATTTTACAAGGATTTGAAGATTTGAAGCTCCTGGCATGTCACTGTGCAAGTATTACTTCACCTACCCTGTAAACCTATGTCCAACAGCAACAGAAGCAATTCTCCTCCTCTCACAGCAGCATCAGTAAGCCATCTCCTTGCTCTCAGCTCTTCTAATTAATAGATCTCAGGGAAGTTTTCCCAGGGAAGTGATGGAAAGAYATGGTAAGAAAACATACTCTTGATTTCCTCTTTCTTACTTTTCCTTATTTCATTGCTTCCCCTTTCCTCATCCTTCTCCTCCCCCAGGTCCTCTTTAGCATTTTGAGTCTCTTCCAGCTTGTCTACATTATTCTGTGATTCCTTTTTTATTCACTTGCCTCATCTGTTTTGGTTTTTTTCTTTTCTTTTTTTTAGGTAGGAGTTGGAWCAGCATCAGCTGACTTCTTAATTCATCTCTTTCCTCCCGTCTGTCTTTTCCTCTCATCCAACTATCTTTCCCTACCTCCTTTTTTGTGCTCCCTCTCTGACTCTCTCCCCTTCTCCCATCCTTTGGTAGCCATTCCCGCAACTTGGTGTTGACACTACGTGCTCTCATCCTCTGTGCTAACAAACCGAGTTACATGACCTTGTCAACAGAAGAAGGCAAAACTTCAGAAAAAGATCTCATCTGGGGATTTCAGCTGTCAGACTTTTCATTTGCAATGCTCATGTCTAGAATAGGGCTCGCATGTTTAGCTGTTACCAAGTACTCAAAGATATTTTAGAAAAGGTCCCTCATTACTATGCATTGGGCTCGTTTGTACCAGGAGGAGCCTGGGTGTGTTTCTCTAGAAAATAGCGAATAATCAGAAACATTTGGCACCTGTGTTCAGTTAGAAAGCTGTCTTCACCTTACCCTGACGAGTCTCCTCCAGCAGACACGTAACGTGGTTAAGGCCAGCTTCCTACTTCACAAAAACTGCTGTGCTGTTACTGTATTAGGTAAAGGGGTTTTCCTAATGCTCCCAAAGGATGCCTCTCAGATAATTCGGTCTTTTTTACCTAGCAGCTCCTCTCAATTTTCAGGTGCTATGCTATCACAGGTTTTGACACGCTACCAATTTCCAAGCCCTTCACATAAGTAACAGAAAATCAAAAAAATCTTTTAAGCTGCTGCTGTTTTTCTCCCCAGAGCAGGGGGATAATTGATACTACTGTATTCATGCTCCAGTGGTGGAACTGGCAGATAATGAGGAGAGATACCAGATGGAGCCACGTAACTGCAGCATGAACATGCAAGAAGTGTACAAATCCAACAAACATTATTTTCACAGGTTTTGCAAATATTCTGAGTCCCCAGGCAACAAGCTTCAATTGCTATTCTTTCCATCAGATAGATGTTTAAATAATAGCCATCTAGTAGTGGGTATTCTGTTGGAAATTAAATTACAAATTTTCCCTGATTTTTATCAGAAAACTTTGCAAGTTATGTAACAAGTGGGAACTCCTTCCTGCAGCACTGAAGATTTTATTCACCCCTAACATATGAAAATATTATAGATAGTTTAAGAAGAGCACTTGAGTCGGAATATCCTTGAAAGCCTTAAACTGGATTTAGAAACAAATCTCAGAAAAGGGTAAGTATCTTCTAGACATAAGAATGAGGCATTACCAAGGTGCAGTACATTGTACAACAAYAGCCCATACGCGGGATGTTGCTGTATTAGGAAAGCATCCTCAAGAAGTACAATGCACTGTTTCAAATGAGTAATTTCTGAAAAGGATTTTTAGGGCAACACGCTAGATGGAAACACTTTGCTGAAAGAAAGGACATCTCCTTGTTTGTACATCAGAGTGAGCACTGTGCAGCAACTGACCCATGTAATGATGGAGAGATGGGTTTGTCAAAAACCTCACCAGTTTTGGACCTTCCAATCTTTGTATGTCAGGTTACTATGAATTTTGATCTTTGCATGGCTTTTCTATTTTTCTGCTTGTCGAATCATCAAGCAAAAAAGCTTTCCACCAGAAAAACAAAGGAACAAACAGGCCAAGGCCACTGGATGCAAGACAAGGCTGCCAGGAAGAACAACAATTGGAGAGATGGCCGGAGGGACTCCATGCCACTCTCCGGTGGGCTGAGCTTTTCARCTGAGCAGCCAGCAATAAGAAAAGAGAGCCAACTTGTGAAATAAGTAGAGATGTATCACATGGACAGGCTCCTTCCTCTCCATAACTTGTCTTCATCTGCTATTTGTCCCAGTTTTTGTGCATTCTCTTGAATACAAGGACAGTGGGTATGTCTTTCTAGGAACGCCTTTGTTTCCCAAAGGCAGCATAAAAAAAATAGACTACAAACCTGGAAGAGCTTATATAGATTGTAGTGGCACAGAACCCATACAATAATCAATTTTCCAGCTCCACAGAGGCAGAGCATATTCCCCTTCCCCCCTCCCTGACCTCTCCTCTAGAGTTTTCATATGAAGACAATTCTTTGTTTCTGACCTCCAAAGCCATTAAACTCCTCAGGAAGTAATTTCTATCTCTGTATTTTACATTCCTTGCCACAAACAAAAGATGATTCACATTTTTGAAAAGAATTTGGGACAGTGTCTGTGAAAAACAAAGAAGGACACGCTGAAATGGTATGCTAACTTGGACAGATACTGCACGCCATGCAGTCCTGCCATGTAATCTGGCTCAAAATCAGGAATGCTTAAGCTTAAATTAATTCAGTCTACAGATCTGTTTATGTGGGCATCGGTTAGAATAGGGGCAACCTCTAGTTTTATAGTCTGTGCTAATATTGAAGAGAATATAACTTCTGGAAACAAATGTTATCCATGCATCATCCTGTCCAGTCCCAACACAAAAAGGTGCAATGAATGAGCTGATAAAAATCCTATTACTATGACACACTAGTTTTAAAAACTAAAGGTCAGCCTTTATTTAAAAATTCCTAATACTGATAGAGATCAGACAGACAGCCATCAGAAAATGGGAAAGAATATTTCCCATGGAAAACATGRCTGTGGAATTAAGGGTTGATATGGATCTAAAGTGCAGGACAGTCTCAAGAACACGAACGACATCTTTGATGGAAGAGTTCAGTAATTTGGCAACTAAAATTGTAGCCAGCAAAGATTAATTCATCTGCATAATTAATAAATACAGGAAGTGAACTTGACACTTCAGAAATAGACCAAGGCTGAGACATAGCCCTATTCTCCAACAGCTCTCTTTAGACAGGTAGTTATTTCTACTGACAGAAGCTTAACCTCAGCTACTCAGATGTGCTCCTTCACATTATAAACAGAGATGAAATCCTTGTCCTGCCATTGATCTCCYCTGGTCATTTCTCAAGTCATAGTGATACCATTGGTTATGGATGAATCGACTGACTGAGATGATGAAATATATCAGTTTTGCRGCACAATACAACTCTATTAGTGATGCCTCTCACAGGTGTACGAATCTGTATGTATGAGGTACCAYCTGGTACCACAAGGCACCACTTACTACACAGATATTTCTGTAGACAGGAATTATATTTTTAACTATTACAGTATATATATATATAAAATAGAAATACAGTTCTTGACACTATATGCAATTTTATGGTTGTGGTAAGTAGGTTGTGGCTTTTATCTTTGTGCATAATGATGAGCCTCTCTCTGCTTCCACGGAACTTTATAAACAATAGTAAGATTGAATTGGTAATGGGATTGCATAGCTCTGAGGTTCATTCCCCTTACGTTTTCCATTTCTAGAGAGGAATTTTTTAGATGTTGAAAAAGTGTTGCTATGAAAGAGTGATATCTCTGAGTATTAGCAAGACATAACTATGTATTCAAGAAAACTTTTTTTTAACTATAGACAGCGTTGTAACTGCAGAGAAGAGATGGGAAAGAGGGAGAAGAAAAAGGGGGATGAGAACTAATTATTATAACCTATCAAAGCAGCAGACACTGCTGCCCAAGCCACTTCTGCTTGGGCTAATGCACTGAACTGGACTAGCCCTTCGAACAATTTCTTCATACAGCCGTCAAGATAGTCACCTTAAAATGCTTCTACAGTATGAATACTCTCAAATATTTTGAAACATGCCCATATTAGTAATGGAAATATGATTGCTATTATTGCAACCAGATTTCATGACTTCTCATTCCTTTTCTACGTGTGGATTTTGCAGGTTGATGTTGACAGTTGAGCAAGTTGTTACAGCTGGTCATAATACATCTGTCAGAAACTTTTGAAAATATGACTTTTCAGTTAAAGTAGGGAATCTTTTTACTGCGGAAAATGTACAGTTTTACATTTTCCACTTTTTGTGGCTTTTTTTGTGATAACTATGTGTTTAGGGAAACTGCTGTGAAAAAACCTGGACAGAGCGTTCACAGGTGAAGTAACATTTGAGCTCAGATCCTTAGGAGCTGCACCAGGCACTGCAGGGGAAGCTCACAGAGAAGAGGGATTCATCAGCAATGCTGCAGTAGCAAAAGGACCCACCGTTCACTGACAGATTTCACTCTGCCAAGGGTGATGAATCTCTTGTGTGAGTTTTGTTGTACAAGGTTAGGCTCCAGCACAGTCACCTTTGCATTCAGAAAAATTATCACTGAATGTGCACAGCTGCTGTCAAAACGTGCAGGAAAAGATGGGAATAAATGTTTATTTCAGTAAAAAATAATAGCCAGGGATCCYAGCTTTCCTAAAACTGTATTCCCAGAGGCCCCACCCTTTCACCAAGGGGACATCTATCATACTCTCTAAAATGTGACATGACAAAATTGTAACTACTACTAAGTAAGGTGCTAGCATTCTCAAGGTAGTTTAAGAACCCCTTCATATTATGATGGGCAATGCATCAGAATTAATTAATATGAAAGCAGGTGAGGATAAAATGATGGTTAAAACATCAGAAAGAATTAGACTGAAAGGTGCTGAAAAGCCCAACAGCCATAAGCTTGCTCTGTGACCGAGCTAAAGGAACACTTGGATAAATGGAGACTGACACAGCAAACAATTCCTTTATAAAAGACTTTCAAAAATGCCTTCTACAATATTTCAAGTTGAAAAGAAAAATGTCTAAGATGCTCGCACACAATTCATTTCAGCAAACTCTATTATGTCCAAAAATCTCAAACAAAAGCCCTCTTCAAATATTTCAGTAAGTATACATTTCTACWGAGCAACATGAGCTTGAATTGCCTTTAGTTATGGCACAGAGGAGACTTCCTGAATACATAGGGCCATTTGTTGTCAACTGCTTCACAATGTACATTCATGAAAAATGTTATAGGTTAGGCACTTTCAGTATGTGAAATGTCACCTGGAAGAAATGTCATCAGAGCTGGCACTCATGTGGGGTGGGTGAAAAATCAATGTATGTATGGCTTGGCAGCGTTTGCAAGTGTTCAGTTTGTAACCTCAAAACTCAAGGGAGGACAGTCTGAACAAACACRGCAAGAGTCATCAAACTCTTTCCTCAGCTCTACACACACATAATATCACACTGTTCCTTTCAAAACATCATAAAACACTACAGTATCTAGCAGAAGCTGATGCTCCTCTTGTCAGTAGTAACTCTCATACTGCTCCTTTAACACACAATTTAGGGAATAAATAAATAGCATTGCCATCTGCCCCACCCCACAAAGGACCAATTTATCAAGCCCAGCAGTAGTGGACAAATCTTGATCTGCTGTGGTGATACAGTACTCACACCCTGAAGGATGAGCTCTGCTGTCATCTGCTGATGAACAGCAGTGCTGAATGGTTTGCCATGCCTTGATATGGAAAACAAAGTAATAATGAAACATTTTGCACAGATGCAACTAGAGAAGCAAACATGATGCTTTTCAGCTCCAAATGCTGCATAAACAGTAGTAAGTACCTGATAGCAAAGTGTGGCCTTATCTTTCCCTTAGCATTTAAACATATAGTTGAGAGAAAGAATGTCTGACTTGACATACTGGAGGGGGATGAAAAGGTCAGACTTCTTCTCAAGAAACTACTTTTATGATTACCGATGCAGTAATTTTGAAACTTTCCGTTGATGCATATAATTCCACATTATTAAAATTACTCAGATACAGGTTCTGCTACACAAGTTTGGTGTACTTGAGAAATAAGTAATTATTTCATTTTTTTCTAAAAATGTAAAAGTTCAAAAAGCATAGTGAGATTTTTTGAACAAGCATTTTAACCAAAATGTTTTCTCACAAATTATACTTTGGTATACAAATGGTATTTACCATTTGGTAGAATGGTAAATAATCATTCAGTTAAGTGTTTCTGTCATTTTAGAGCAAGATTTGTCAAAGTCAAAAGTTCTGTTTTGTGGAAGAGTCTCTTTTGATTAAATTTCCTCATGACCAGGGTGACATTGCTCTGGAAAAGGTACCTTATCACAGAAAACAGCCGATCCCCACAACTAGCCTGGGATGCAGGACACACAGGTTTCCACTGTTTCAACCTAATAGGGATTCATGTTATTCTTATATATTCCCTATATATTATTATATAGGGAAAGATGTTATTCTTGCTTGCAAATAATGTTCCTTAATCATTTCTGAGGGGATTAGCTCTAAGTGTATGCAGAATCATGCACAGGGAAGTCAGTGTCTTACACTTTTGTTTATGCAAGGAAGTATTTGCATTACTTTACTCACCATTCCATGATTTAGCCACGCTGGTATAAAATTATCAAGCAGCTTTGGGTAAACCAGTTCCCTGTCATAGATATAGATACTCCAAAACATCGTCACAACAAACTAAGAAGAAAAAAAAGAAAAGACATTATTTTAAAATATATGCTTCTGAACAATTAGCTACACATTTTAGATAGCAAAATGGGGCATTTAGCAAATGATCTATGGACAGACAGACATTATTGTTCTTTGACCAAATCCTGCTTTAATCAACAGTGTGAATCTGGATTATTCTTTGCATTCATGGGAGTTTTAACTTTTCTTCTTCTTCTTTTTTTTTTTTTTTTTTTGACTTTCAGCCTGGAAAAAATCTCATTTTTTGACTTATACACCTGTGGCCAAATTACAACTGAGTACTATACTTTAGTAGCAGATGTGGCATATAAATAATGTTTCACCACTAACAGGATAGAGAACAAATGGAAAATCAGGTAAAATATCACTTGGAATTCATAGAATGTATAAATATGAAGCATTCACCCCTGAACAGAAGCCTATAAACTCATCTTTGCACTTTTTCATGTCAGGCATCAAAATAGCATTGCTTAAAAAAAATATTTAATTCTTGAACTACTCTGCACACAATTAGTGGACTGGGATCCACAGAAAAGAGGTCTACTATCCTGCTCATTTGTCAATATGAAACTTGGCTTGGTTCTTGTCAGAGACTATTTACCAGGAGCCCAGAGAAAGACCATTATTTCCTCTAGACAGAGGACAGGACAGGTGGCCCAGATAAAGTTTGCACTAGGCTAAATTTTTGCCAAAGTGTGCATAAATTCTTTAAAGATACCCTGATGTCTGAAAAGCAAAGACAATACAAAACTGTAAATTAGTAGTTTTAGCTTACCTTAGCTGGGGAAAGAACAAAGTAAATAATCTTCTAATTAAAATACAATTGCTTTCTTACCTTGAATTTGAGTCATAGTTTTCTAGTAATAAAAGGCTTATTGTTTACAGTAGTAAAACCCAATACCTGGGCCAGGAGCTTTTCAATGACCATTTTCAGGGGATCTCTACACAGTATCAACAAGTCCAAGTTTAAAGTTTGAGAGGCAACAGATAGGACTTTCACTGAGATCAGCAGGAAAGTATTCAGTTACATCCAAACCGAGGTGGCCCATGATGTTAAGGCTAATTTGAGGGGTCAGTAAAAGAAAGTGCAAGAAATATGGCATGAGCACAGCAAGGTCAGCTAGGGTGTGTGATAGTGTATGCATAAGTTGTTTCACGTGCTTCTGACTTTGGAAAGTTAAAATTGAGGTTGTAGTTTATCAATGGAACTTTGTTCTAACCACAGACACACAGACTTCGGCCCGCCAGTTATGTGAATGACCTGCACCAGTACACTGTTCTCTCAGTGTGCATACAGTACATAGTTTCTTGGTTTCCAACACACTCGTCCATCTGTTACGATAGCTATCGGTGCCGGCTCAGAATAAGCTTGGACTATTTGACTAGTGCACAGAGGCCAGGAAAAAAAAATAGGTTATGACGGACAGCCCGAAAAATATTGTAAGTGTAAAGTACCCCACAAGAAGTCTCTCTTCTGGGCCAGTCTTGGCATTGGCACAGCCTAGCTCTTTACGCACCTGCTGACACATAAGTGCCAAGATATGAATAGCTGAACAGCAGGGAAAATGGAAGCAAAGTATCCTCTTCTCTATAGGCTTCCTAGAAGTCACGTATTATCACAGCGGGTCTCTGAGAACCTGCTAAGACTAACTGGGACATAAAAACATATTCTCAGGYGCATGAAGACCAAGACAATGTTTTTTTCCAAGGAAGTCTTAGAGCAAGAAAAATCACCCAGCATTAGGTTGAACCTTATTACACTGAATACAACAAAGCTGGCATGTTTTGACCTGTGATTTTTCTGTGGAGCAGAATAAAACAATAGACTTTGCCAAGGAGGTAAAGATAAGACAAGAGGGGACGTGCCATCTGTCCCTTAACCAAAGTCAGCCAATGGATGGAACAGGATCAGCCTAGCTGGTTGCAACCATCTGGAGCTACAGACGGCAAATGCTGCTTTGCAAAGCAGTATCACAAGGCAGACATAAGGTAAAGGAAGTGCGCAAAACCCAAGGTGTTACAGAACTAACCTATCCCGGAGAACGACCCAACATGAGACTAACGCAACGCCCTGGAGAAGATCCAGTGTCTGAATGGTTCACCTTACCTTTCCTTACAATTAGTTCATTTGGATAAAATGAACTATAGTGCTATGAACTAAAATGGACTATAAAAATGAACTACAGAAATGAACTATTTGGATAAAAAGAACTATAACGAGGACTTGCTACTTAACTACCTTGGCTGCTTCTGAATTTRTTTACTTTGATTAATGAGCAACTGTTGGTCTGGTACTTTTAAATCACCTCTACTATGCTTACACTTTGGTACTGGTAGACTTTGATTTGGGCTGGGCTTTGCCAAGATCACACATGGTCATGCAGTGCCAGACCATGATACAATTGAGCTGCTTCTTCACACTGCCTATGTAAGGCTCAATCAGAATTGCAGCTCTTATGCTCGTGCTGCCTTCCTTGTGGCACAATTCATCATTATTGTGGAGACAGTCATGGTACTACCCTCATATGCCAGGCTGAACAGGCTGCTCATATGCAGCAGACATCTTTCAGGGAGCACAATACTTTTTTATTTTCTTTTGTTCCCAAGGCAAAATGGCACAAATGTCACCCTTTCACTTCCTCTTTAGACAAACTCGAGTCCTGGAACTCAAGGAAGAAAACAGGCACCAGCAATTGTTTTTATGCTTCTTTGCACAGGAGCCTCCTAAGATTGCCAGCTTTCCGAAGACAGCAATTACTTGGTTAAACATAAGGTTAAGCAACATAAAAAAGAACAGAAGAGACCCTCATCTGCTACTTATCCTATCTAGGGTCATTACAGACCCTAGTGAACCTCCAATTTCCGAGTAGACCTTGGAAACTGTTTGAAAATATGGAGTAGCTCACTTGTCGCAGGCATCAAAAGTATTGCTAAACAAATACACAGCAGCAGGAAAAAAATAAGGCTGAAAACTAAACTCTGTTTTCCCACTTAAGGAGATATTCCTTGAGTTTTTGTCCTCCGTCCCTGAAGCTTCAGAGGACATGAGAAGAGCATGTGGCACTGCCAAGGGAAAAATTCTRAAGGACAAGTTGGGAAACGGTTGGCAATTCAAAAGGGAAAACAAGTGGCTTTACCAAAACACCACAAATGGAAGCAAAGAGAAACTAAGAGAGGAAAGCCAGTGAAAAGAATTGCATAATTTGCTGTTTTACATGAGCCCAACTAAGAAATGTTATGCAAACGAAGAATGAAGCCAGTGGAACTTTATTTTCCTGCACTAYGTGTTTTTGGTTTTGGCTGGGCTGCACAGTTCAGTTCACTCATTTCCTGGATGGCCTTACGACAAAAAAAAAAAAAAAACCCAACCCTTCGACCTTGACAAAATTTCTTCTAAGTACAGTTAAAGGTAGGCTTTCTGGCTATCTCCCAAGGCATCTGCGGTTAACTGCGAGTATAAATATGTTGTTTGTGAGCCTCTTTGAGGGTGAAAGGCATTACATATAGAAGCAAAGTGTTATTAAAGGCAGACCACAGTAAGCACAAATTGGCATGGTACTGGCTTTAGGTGGGATCTAGTGCTAGCACAGCATCACACCAAATGAATTTGAAAAGGGCCAATGAAGGAAATCACAAGGAGTGGGAACTGAAAATCAGGGAAAACTCCGCTCGGACAACAGAGTTCAGGAGGTAATTGCACCACTGCTCSCTCATGTTCCCATCACCAGCCACCACGTCACCACAGATGAGGGCAAAATCAAGAACAGAGAGATTTTGGCATGGTCGAGTCAGTTATGGAAATAGAAGTATTTTGTAGTCTGGTCAAATAACGAGGTAAGTAGGAGACTGCAGCAAATGCCTACACATCTTTTCTTGGGACAAGATCCCAGATCAGCATTATTGATAATCTACAGAAGAAGGGTGATCAGCTTTCGTTTAGACTGTACCAGTACAGAGAAACAAGAGATAAGAAAGCATGTCTGGCTTTCTCTCTTTTGTATCACAAGTTTTTAAAAACATAAAAGTTTAATATAAAGAATATGAGATCATTCTAGCCAGTTTAGGCTTAGACCCGAACAGAGCTACTAAAGCTACGTGATATGAAATATCAATAGTAGAGTTTGTGATTTTCTAGGCAGCAATCTTTCTAACATGTAACAATATCAATTTTCTTTCTTCTTCCTATTTCTATTAAGCACAGTCTTAAACAATACAAATGCCCGKTTTATCTCTTCTTCCTCTTGTTTGGTACAAATTACAAGAAACATATTTATAAAACCATATACAGTTTACACAAAAGACTAATTAACCACAAAAACTCGGCAACTTCATGATCTATGTCAAACAAATAGAAAAATGTAGGGATAGTCTAAAGCACTGGTGTAGTCTCTGACTTTTAAGCATGTCTCACACTTCTCTAGCAGTGTAAATTATTCCCAGTACAAATCTCCTTTACACTGATAAAGGGGGGGTAAGTGCAGCCAGTATAGATGAGAATTGGTAATGAACTTCTAAGATGTCTATGCAAGCATTTTTCTTCAGCGGATGCTTTCTGATCTCTTAGGCATTTGAATAGTACCCCAGGCTTATAATAAACTAAAAAATGGCTAGGAAGTGTTGCCCACAGACTTTTCGTGGAATAAGGCTTTACTGCATAGAAAATTGGTCTGTTGATTTCTGATTTCATTCACTTAAGAGTCATATTAAAAAGAGCAACAGTAGGTAAACAGTAGTCATTATATCCTTCAAAGAAGTTCTTGTTTATTTTTTGATGCTCCTAAACAAAACGGTAGGTTGGCAATTCAGTTTTATCTGAGCCTCCGAAGATACACAATGCATAACAGAACACTGGAGAGATGTGATTTGCTGCAAAGATTTTGCAAGACTTGATTTGTTGCAAAGCCACCCAAGGAGATTGTTTGCCCTTGGGCTGGTTCTTTCCCCTCCTTTGGAAGGTGGGAGGAGGCTGGTGGTCAGACTTCCCAGGTGGTTTATATGTAATACTTTTTTAGGAAGTACTAAAAATGAAATACTTTGTTACATTTTTTTTTTCACACATCATTGTTTGACTTGGGAGTGGAAACCCCTTTTCTCATCTGTTTTGCAGAACAAGTCATCTCAAGGGCTTCAGTAAGCAGGAAATACAGAAAATAGAGTTGAATTGCTCTYGAAAAACTACAGTTAGTGGGCTTTAAAATGTTCCCCTAGTATTTGCATTATTCCCTAAACATGCCCTGTGTAAAACACTGAGCAATAAAAATAATTTAGATGTTAAAGTAACTGACAAGTACTTAAGCATGGCCACTGCTGTTACATTAGAAACCCAACAGGATTTTATTCACATCCGTCCAATTTTTATGTGTGAAGGTTCCCTTGTGTCGCTACTGGAAACCACTGAGAAGCTCCATGGAGAGCTAGGTGGGTGAGTCTCAAAGAAAGAAAGTCTGCATTTGAACTTCTTTTGTTCTTTTTTTTTTTTTTTTTGAGTGAGGAAACTGTTGAGAGAATACGGGAAACGAGGGAACTTTAACTTTTTTTCTGCAGACACTCTGGTGTTTAATAACTTCCTTCTAACAAGCACCTCCGGCATACCAAAATTTCACTGGGTATTTTCTTACACATAAATAGCTCTTTAGAGAACAAAGCCAGCGTTAGACGTTTGCTACTTTCGAGCCCTGAACTTTTCCTACCCGTAATCCCACAGAAGAAGTGCCCCCAGTGGCTGGCAGTCCCCCAGGCACTGGCCAAGGCTTTGGCAAGCGGTAGCTGCRGTGCGGTGGGCACTGCTGGAGAGCATCACGTTTCAGGAAGGAGCTGAGACCAGTGTTAAGTTATGAAGTGCTGCTGTTTGTCTCCCAGTAGCCAGGAGCAGAAACAACAATGAAAACAACTTTTTTAGGCTTTCTTTGTAAGAAGTAAAGTGAAATAATATGTGGTAGTCAATTGCTCCCCTTCACCACAGAAAGGTCACCTTTGGAAATGGAGAGCATCTGTCCAATGAGCATGGCCATTTCTTACTATTTTCTGGATTATCTGTATGAAACCCTTGGGAAAGCAGCTAGCTCTAGGTATGCTACATGTCTCCTGGGAACTGCTAACTTGGAAATCTTGCAACAGTACTTCTAGTGCAGGCAATGGCTAGCTGGGATTCCTCGCTTACCAGCTGCAAGAGAAACAACGCCTGAAAGAAATGCACAGAATTGCCAAGACAAAGTGAAGCTGAAATTCTCCAAGATCTTTAAAAGTTTCAAGGTCAGGAACACCACAGGGGTAGAAGAGCACACAGACAACAGTATGGAGCTAAAATAGCTGCAGAAGAGAATCCCTGAATCCTGAGCAGCGTGAGAGAGCCAAGGAGATTGTGCTTTGATGCATGTAAAGGCTTACACTTCTAGGTTGAAAAAGGCACTTAAAATCTTTAAATAAAGACAAATAATGTGATGTTGTTCTCCTTCTTCACTTCTACTATCAACACAGTAGGAAAAGCATCTGTTGCCAATCACAATCACAACTACTTCTAATTCCCAATCTTCCTTAAAATACAAATATAACATATAAATCTTTGCACCTATAAAACACATATTTGCAAGCCTGTTTATGCAGAGATTTTTTAAAGACTGTATTAGTTGATCCAGTTTCCGGGGAACTGCAGTCTGTTACCCCAACATGAATTGTGGCAGCTCCCAACCGGCAGGCCAGCAAGTACAGTAAGGGAAGTCTACCAACTGGGTTTTTATGAAAGAAATACCTGCACAGCGTGTCACATATGCTTTGCATTTTCTAACTTTGCAAAAGCATTCTGTATTTCTTCACGTTTTGTGAAATCCCACATAAATGGTGAAATCACATCTCCGAATGTATCAAATTACAAATGATAGAGTAACATGTTGTGTTAACTGCTGTTAATTGACAGTAAGTGATCAGCTTTTGTGAAACAGTACAACTAGAGACCTCATACAGTTTTCTAGTAGTCCTAACATGAAAAAAAATCTGATTCTAGTGAATTTCTTTTGAACTACTGTACACTGAAATAAAAAATTAGAATTAAAGGTTGATCCTGAATTACAATAAAAGCAATATTTTAATGAAAGGTTCACACATTTTTTTTAATGTAACCTAAACTTAGAACTACATCGACAAGGATCACACTTCCATGTAAAAAAMCATGAAATTCTGGATTTTCAGCTGCTTTCAGTTTGTGGTATGAGACACATAAAGACACTCAGCACCTTTTGCCATTGAAAGCGATGTGCAATGTCCCAGTGGAGCAGGACCTGATCCAAAGAATAGTTTTCTTTTGAAAAAGACATGTAAAACCCACATTTTTCCATACCTTCTGTGTGCTTTTTTACATTACTGGCAAAAGCCTTTTTTTCCTACCTCATTTCTTCTGTCAGCTCTGAATCCCCCCATGGGATTAACAGGGAGCAACCTGGACTTGCGCTTCCCTTCTTGCCCATGGCAAAATGGCTTACAGCGTGAACTCCAGGCAGGTCATTACGGTGTGAAACATGCCACAGTCAGCACTTTCACTACTCCTGACGATGACACACAGTGCAGAGAAAGTCCAAATTGACCCTGAAGATGCTGCTGGTACAATTCACATTTGAAATKACTTGTACAATCAAGTTCCAATTGTACATTTTTTTAAATGAACCAAAAATAATTTCACCAACACCAGTACTCCCTTACACCTGTGAAAAACAAGAGAGTAGTAAAATAATCTCTACCATTTTATCCTTTCCGCACAGTCTTTTGTGTAGGAAAAGCCTTTTAGGTGGGAAACAATCAGTAAATAACACCATTCACCCAGTTTGTAAAGACATACACAGACTAACACCATACTTACCACTCCAACAGGGAAAGCTAGAACAGCCATCACCCAGTCACGGAGGGAAATGAGTTTTTTCAGCTGCCTCTCTTGCTCTTGACTGTCATTCCCTTTAGTGAGAAGACTGGACAGGTCGGTCAAGACGCAGATCCCAAAGAAGACAGCCTGGATAACCTGCACAGAAGGGGAACACACTCTTGAACACAGACAAGACCAGACCCTTGGCAGAAAGCAGGTCAGTCACAGGCATGCGTGAGGAACATTATTGCCAGGGAATTGACATGGAGAGTGAGAAAACATCAGTCCCTTAAATACGGTTAGAGTTTGCTCACATAAAAACCACTTGTGCTTCTAGACTGAAAGCCCTGCATGCACCTTGCTCCTCATGTATGGGGGAATCAATGCGAGTGGAAGGACCATTCCAGAGGTGGGACTTCCCACCCTCACCTCAGACATGTGCCACCCACCGGGGACTGAACTGCACCCACCCCTTCCCACTTCACTCCATATAACTCGGCCCCAAAGCCATAGCATTCGCCTCTGAGGCAGAAAAAGTGAGGAACGCTCCCTGTAAAAAGAAAGGAAAAAAAAAAGACGAGCGGTTCTTTCCCTTGTGCCAGGAGGTCTCCCTTGGAGACACTTGCCCCAGACACTCCACCCAGGGGCGAAGGTGGTGCCTGAGACTTCCTGAGAGATGCAGCACACGGTCTGGGCTCCGGCAAATCTATCACTACTTCATCTCAGGTAGTGAACGACAGAAGGAGCAAGCTGCAGGACTTACTCAAGCTTTCTTTTTGTGATGGCAGACTGTCATTTACCTTTTCCTTTTTTGCATTTACATATTTGTGTGCAATATCATAAGATTATCTGTTATATTAAATCGGTAGTTTAATGACCCGAACCCACTGGTTTGGTTCAAACTTGACTTGATCTTAGTTTGATCACTGCATTTTTCTTCCTTAATTAGCTTAGTAAAATCGTAATAAGTTAGCTCAGGAATGCTCTTGCCTGAGGACCTGCGCATCCTTTCTAGTACAGTTCAGAGGAAGTGCACGCAGCTTGTTTACTCCCCAAGCTGGAAGCCCGGATCACAAACCCACATGCATCAGGTAATCTCGGGTGAAAAATTAACAAAACATGGGCTTGGTTCCCAAATTGCACAGTGATTCATCAAAAAACATAAACATATGCTTAAAATACATACTGCATGTTTTTCAAAGCAAGCATGGAGTACTTAGTTTAGAAGTCTTATTTGTAAATCTAAGTGTTCCTCTGACTAGGAGTATTTGACTAAGCAGCAGACCATAAGAAATAAGAATAGCACATACCCAGATTTTGCAAAATACAATTTATTACGTGCGTACATCTTTGCAGAATATAGACTATAAGACGTAATGTGAAAAACCACCTTAGGCTAGGGGACACTGATCTGGAATGTGGTAGGGAAGGGAGGGGAGGAGGGGAGGGAGAGGAGGGAGGGAGGGAGGGAGAGAGGGAAGGAAGGAAAGGAGGAAGAGAGGGAAGGAAGGAAGGGAGGGAKGGAGGGAGGGAGAGAGGGAAGGAAGGAAAGGAGGAAGAGAGGGAAGGAAAGAAGGGAGGGAGGGAGGGAGGGAGGAAAGAAAGGAAGGGAGGGAGAGAGGGAGAGAAGGAAGGAATGGAGGGAGGGAGGGAGGAAAGGGAGGGGAGGGAGAGAGGGAGGGAAGGAAGGGAGGGAGGCAGGCAGGCAGGCAGGCAGGCAGGCAGGCAGGAAGGAAGGAAATACCAAACAGATGTTGGCTACTAGAAAGAAATCCAGAGATGTGTAATGGTTGGATGGATGAAAGTACATTCCCTTCCTCAACAATCCTTATATGACCCAAATACTTGTAAATTCTGGCTGTAAAGCTGTGAACGACAGACGTTCAAATGGCCCCTGGATTTGCTTGCAATTCTGCTGCTATTGCTCTCCCCTCTCCAGGCTGTAGCTACATATAATTTGCTTGATAAATAAATGAAGCAACATTACAAAACATTCCCTGAAGCCATGAAATGTGACAGACTACTAGTGCTAGAGCTGTATATTGTGCTAGAAAAAGGTATTACTACTTCAAATGACTGTCTGGAAAAGTTACGATCTTCTACATAATTTCTGAAAAACATTTTATATAAAAGTTGGGGCTCCTTGGAGCTACATAATCACATGAACTCCTAATGCACTTTTTCATATTATTTGTTTGAAACAAGCACTCAGTAGGAAAAAATCTTCCCATACTCAGCCCTGTTTTCCACCAAACAGATGGCCTATTTGGAGAGAAGGAATAGAAGAACTAATTATGCATTTGCTTGACTTAAGAGGAGATATGATACCATCTACTAGTCACTCAGGAGTGTGAACGCCAAAGAAGGAAAAAGATTTAAGACAGGACTGGAAAAAAAAGTATACCTAACAGTAATGAGATCAATCTGGGTGTTAAAAAGTTTAGGCTGAGTACCAGGAAATATTTCCTAACAGTGAGCTCTGTCAGACCATGAAATAGTTTCTCAGAGGAAGTGGTGGAAGCCTCATGGCTTGAGTCACTCGAACCAATATTGGACAAAACACTCAATAATGTACTGCAGGGAACAGTATTACGCTGGCAGGGCTTGGACGAGTGACTAATGGATTGTTTGCAGCTCTAACTACGATTCCCTGAAACGGTCTCTCTCCAAAGAAACACAGACTCAAACAATCCCACGCCCACTTTCCCAGGGAATTGAGATTGTACATCCACTAATCAATCACAAACCGAACAGCTTCTCTCCCCATTATCCTATTATGAACACACCACTTCAAGGGAAAATATAATGATATCATCGGGAATAACTGAAAACTCCTAAAGGGAAAGAAAGTACCCAAAGATTTCGGAGAGCAGGTATGAAGTAAACTATTCTACAAAAAGATTAACAAAGAAAAATCCATATAGGAAAGAGAAAATTACATATTTATTGAGAACATTCAGAGACAATGAAGAAATTGTATTGTTAAGGGAAGAACAGTTCCAGCTTATTCATACAAATAACGTACGTACATTTGCTCTAATACTTCCTTTCCTTTCTAGAACATGCAAGAAAACTCTTCTGACACCTATCAACATTTAGGATTAGACTGAGGACCTCCAGAGCTGCATGAGTCTCAGCAGCATAAACTGAACACCCAGAGTCAGTAACGATTTACGTCCTTTGTGGGTCTGGCATAGSAAAAGCATAGCATGCAGCTACTGGTGGTTTATGGCATGAAACGAATTTTTAAAGTCCATGCTCGTTGGTGTGAATGCTGCCTAACAGATGTGAAAAGTTCACAGCAAGGGAGTAGAAACTCCTTCTAAACAATATTCTCCAAAGTGTCCTGGTGTTACCTCAGATTTAGGATCACATTTTCAAAACAAGGACCTTCTGAAAATCTGCAGGTGGTGAATCTATACATGAAACATCCCCGAGATGTTAAACAAACAGTTGACTTCTTTTCTTTTTTTCCTTGGAAATGTAAGCAGTAACAGCACTTGAGAGGAAATATCTTCCATTTTTGCCTCTAACTAGAGTTTGAAGGAAAACAGTGATTTAGAAAATGACAAATACAAATTTGACCGGAAACAGCCATACCTTCCTTATACCATGTAACAGTGATAGAGGCAGAACCTTGTAAGCAGAGTATGCAAACCAAGAAAATCATTAAAACAGGTATAAAATACTAACTTACTGCTGACCCCATTTTCTCCATTGAAGCCTAGAGGGGCCACTGCTACTATAGCTGATATTACAGCACCCTTAAGCTGTAATAACGTAATGGCATGTAACGGAAATGGCCATCTACAGGTATTTTAGTAATACAAAACTCTGAGCAGAGAAAATACTTGTGTGCTGGTTTTGGCTGGGGTAGGGTTAATTTTCTTCACAGTAGCTAGTATGGGGCTATGTTTTGGGTTTGTGCCGGAAACAGTGTTGATAACACAGGGATGTTTCCGTTACTGCTGAGCAGTGCTTACACAGAGTCAAGGCCTTTTCTGCTCCTCACCCCACCCCACCAGCGAGTGGGCTGGGGGTGCACAAGAAGCTGGGAGGGGACACAGCTGGGACGGCTGACCCCAGCTGACCAAAGGGATATTCCACATCATATGACGTCATGCTCAGCAATAAACTAGGGGGGAGGTTGGCGGGGGGGCCAGTGCTCAGGGACTGGCTGGGCGTCGGTTGGTGGTGAGCAATTGTTTTCGTTTGCATCACTTGGGTCCTTCTTGGGTTTTATTTCTCTCTCTTTGTTATTTTCCTTCTCATTACAATATTATTATTATTATAATCATTATTATATTTCAATTATTAAACTGTTCTTATCTCAACCCATGAGTTTTCTCACTTCTACCCTTCCAATTCTCTTCCCCCCCACCCTGCTGGAAGGGGGAGTGAGTGAGCGGCTGTGTGGTGCTTAGCTCCTGGCTGGGGTTAAACCACAGCAACTTGTTCAGTTGCTGCAGGAGGAAACAGCTATGAACAGAAGATGAAATCAAGCAGCCCAGAAACCTTCCCAAACAGTGAGATCTATTCAGATTATATATCAGAAAAGATTGCTCCTTATAAACAATTAGAATAAAGTAAACTAATTGTACATGTCTGTCTCCTACAAGAAAATAAAGACTTGCTTGAGTAGGACAGTTTTTCCACAAGGTGCTCACTGCAGGATAGAAGCTAATGACCTCCCTGTAATCCCCTTAATTTGACTTCTTAGAAAATCTATTTCCTTGTAAACTTTTCTTCAGGGCATGGTGACTCCCTTCTCTCCTGTGCCGTGGGGCTCCACAGCACAGACAAAATCTCTGCACAACTGAGGTCAACAGAAATTCTGTCAGTACTCTTACCAATGCAGAAAACTCCCATTAAATTCACTGAATCTAGGATTTCATCGCCCGTGGACTCATCCTCTTTCAAGCTCACTCTCATAATCAGAAGCATTCCTTAGAGCTCAGAGCAGAAGAACTGGAAAAGTCTGTGCAAGCACTACTATTATTCATGGATAGTTTTTACCTACCTTTGAAAATGGAGAATTCACTGTCCTCAAGTTACCATTTTCGAGATTAATAGCACTTACAAATTATTTCATGTACCCCTATATGAAATAAGGCATCTGAATAGGCTGGCAAGTAGACAGGGCTGCCAGAATAAAACATGGGAGTCACACTCTCAAAATCAGCAAGAAGTAACAAAAGAGCATGGAAAATTAAGTAACTTTTACACATTGCAAAATGCCATGTTTGCGCATGAAGTGCACGCGCACATGTAGTAGGTACCTGTACCTCCCTTACCAGGTAAGCTTCCACTGTTTAAAGGTAAGATTGCATTTAAGAAAGAGTCTGCAAATATAACGTATACTATAGGAAGACTAATTCACACTAGGGTGTCAGGGAGGCCTGGCTGATCCCTGGGGGCTGGGCGGGGCAGGGGGCAGCCAGGGCCCATCCCACCCCCAGCCAGGAGCAGGGCAGCAAGGGGCACGGGGGCAGCCCCAGCCCCAGGCATCGGGCACCTCCCCGGGGTCGGGCCACCGGCCCACGGGTGGGGGCAGACATAACCTGACTCATCAAAGCAACTCTCATGCTTAAGACAACCCCTGGCTTTCCACCAGAAGATGAAAGTTTAGCTCTACCAGCATGCAAAATCAAATTGCTGAAAGTTGTAATTTCTCATGTATTTCAGATTTTACAATCTGGCACATACAAAGTGTGGTCTGGTTTTCCTTTTCAAACAACAGGAATATGATTTATAACCTCAGAGTATCTGTTACTACTCCTTGTCACCTTGTGTCACTTTACCTTTCATTCCTCCAGCCTCTAGAGATTATTATTTGACGTACAAATGTACTATGCTTCAGCAATTAAGATGACTGTATTTTAAGAAAATCTGAAGTAATTTAAGTCAGATTTTTATCTCTTTGCCCACGGTAAACATGACTGATTGGACTCTGTTTTGGGACCATGCCTGGTCTGGGTTGTAGTGTACTGGGCTGTACGCAGGTGCGTGTGGACAGCCTGCATCCTGTAACGACAGCTCAGTTATCTATAGTTGCAATATACAGAACAAGTCCAGGTTAAGTCGAGAGTAACAAGGTATTTTTGATAGAAAATGTACTGTGTTTACAGAACGAAGCCATGGGCTGTAGCTGTTTATTAAATCTGTTACTGCTCTTGACTGCGTGAAGCTACTCATTTTTCTTGTCCATTACCATTCCAGCGTTACTCACAGGCACATTGCTTTTATTCTTGTCGCTTCTCCTCCCCTTGCTGTATCTTTGTTAGTTATAATAGCAAGCAGAAGCTGGACAACACATAATCAAGTGCTAAATCTTTGTATCAGAGAAGCTACTGACTTCAGATAAGGAAAAGGCAAATCTTTGTGTCTACAGACAAAGGAAAGAGGGACATAAAAGAAATAAAAGCAAGAAGCAACAGCATTTTAAGTACTAAAACACAAGCCAGTGTAATATGTCTAATCACTACATCTACAATTAATTAAAGTTGGAGTGCAAACATCGTGAAAAAGTACTGCGTGCTACTCAGAATCATTACTTCTGTGCAAGAAATGGGGAAGATGACTTGTATTTTAAAGGCCAGAGGTAAAAGAGCAGCATCACCCCAGGAGATTCATTGACTGACGTTGAGTTGCGGCATACAGTCGGACCTCGTATCGCATCTTCTTCCACACTGGCTGCAGTGCCATGGCCGTTTTAGTTTGTTTTGCTTGTTGAAGCAGGTTTCAACAACATCATAGGCCACTTCAGCACAGAAAAGGAACACAACCCCTGCCCATCAAAAGCCAGTAGCCTGAGAAACAAATACACAACACATAGGAGAAAAGTAAGGGACAAGGGAACGAAAACAGAATAAGCCAAAGAAATATTTAATGCAAATGCCATCTATTTTACTTTGAGTTGTTTGTTGGTTAGGAATCTTGAAATATGTATTTCTCCTATTCCTCCTTTCTCTTTCACTTACACAAATTGGAACTTAAATTCCACTAGTAAAACATGACACTTATTTCTATCAGAAGAGCCATTAAAAATTCGGTAGGTGCATCAATGGACAGCCTTATAAATATCTAGCACTGCCCTCATCCGAAACAATGACTCATGTCTCCCTTTACAGCCTTCAGTGGGGGGAAGGCTCCTCTAACCAGGATGTCACACATGAAGACTAGTCCTTACCAGGAAATTTAACTTCATTTTCATGACTTAGTCATATGACATGTATCAGCTTATAAAACACGCCTAATCCCTTACCATATGATGTAAATTCAGGTACTCCTTTAAATATCATCCTTTACTTTCTACATAACCTCCTGTAGTTTTTTTCTTTGAAGCCCACTAGTATTGTCCAAATGTAACCAAAGATGGGGTTTTAAGCCAATGAGATTTTATAGATACACACAAAAGAATAAAGTCTATTATGGCTTTATTATGCATGGAAAAGAAACCCGTTTGACTCTTGGGTCTAGCTTTTACAGGTACTACACTGTTTAAGTCTAAGTGCTTAAGCACCTACTATGGAGCTGTGGAAAGGGGACAAAGCTGCGTAAGCTCACGAGACCTTGTGCTTCCGAGAGGAGRTATACATTTTAAAATTCTGCCTGTTGGAACACAAGATGTGTTTTTTATCTGGGCAGACAGAAAAGCAACTTCTTGTGCAAACCAAGCAACTTAAGAAAGAAATCAGAAAACCAAAACAGATGTGAGCCCCTAAAATGTAATTTTTATAGCACTGCCTTTCAGCATCTATTGCAATTCACAATTTTCAGCACATGAAACAAAAAAAATCTGATAAATAATACAACCATACTGCTTGCACCTCTTCCTTTCTCTCTCCATCTTCCCTCTGCTTAACCCAGCAAAAACCCTTACTGTGTTACTTTTACAGGAGTTGAGTCTCAGACTGTTCTGTCTTGACATGATTCTTGACTGTCTCGTAATGGTTTTCAAAAATATGCAGCACAGTTCTTGGAGAGGTAATGTGGTTGTGCTAACATAGTTTTAAAAGCAGTTTCCTTAATATTTTTAGTACTTCTATAAGGACAAATACATTATTCCTTACTACAACAAGCTAAGCTGAAATTTGGTAAACTATCAAAAGTACTTGGAAATGCTTTAATTTTTAAAGGCAAAAAAGCATATTTTGTCATTCTTTTTACATGGTTAAAATACCTCCAACAAAAAAACTGCCATAGTGGACAACAATTGAGAAATTCATTTTAAAGTGCTACTATATCTCAGCTGTGTTGCATAGATGACATTTCCAACATGATCTCAGCATGACAGAGTGTGTGCCATCTGGCTCAGAGACGCCAACAGAGTGGAATCCACTACCACGTATCGGATGAAGAGATGGAATGGACAAATGCAGAATATACTAAAGCAATATGAACAAAAATTTAACCAGATGCTGAGAAAGTGTTAAATTTTCTCAAATCTTTTGCATTCTTTTTAGCTGTGTCACTCCTCTCCAACACCATGTCCATCCAGTCTTCCTTCTTCCTCTAAAAACTACAGGTATTTTCTGGATACTTTTGAGTTATAGATGTCTAGATACCTTACTTTGACCTTAGCTAATACACTCAAAGAAGCACTAAGCTCATTGTTGCAGTATTTAAGAAATTATTATTCTATTTTTATATTTATCTTTTTGATTTTAAATTGTTTTGACTAAACTCATTTTCTAATAATCCCCATCTTTTCCTTACTCTCTTGCGTTGTGCATAGAAAAGCTGCCATTACTACTTATTGTATCCTGCTTATAAGACAGTGTAATTTCATTAAACTTATATAATCCATTCAGCAAACATGTATAATACAGTTTATTCGGAATAGATTATAATTTTATTAGGTTATATCTTTTATGTTTTTCTTCGCTAAAGCTAATCTTATTAGGATTATACACTGCACAGAAGGTTATGTCATTATTTTGGCTTAAATGCTAATTTTACACATTTCAGCATGATTGGTACGCTCTCTGCAGCAGTGGCCTTGCAGTCAACCAGGCAGGAATGGCAGCTCTCTAGACAATGTTTGGGATAGCTAGCTAAGAAGCTAAGACTTGCTCTGCAGCTGTCTGTGCTAAACTGAGCTTTAGGATAGGGTTTCCAATGGCTGAAAGTCCCTAGCACTTTGTAAGTTAATTACCCCAAAAAGAAATAACATTTTATTAAGCACAGAACTTCCTCAAAGACATGGCCTTTCTTAAAACTTCAGGAACTTCTGCATTGCACCAACTTTTTCATGTTTAGAAATACAGTTTGAAAACCACTAGAGGGAAGCAATTTCGACAGAACAAATTTGAAAACAAAACTACACAGAGGTTTTTCAAAGTTAGAGTGACTGTTTTTGCTTTTTATTTCTTCCCTTTTTAATCAATAAGGTAACAGCTGCCTTCTAAATTGCTGAATTTAGAAAAGGCCATGACTGATGTATCTCAGCAACATAGTGACAGAGCTGGAAATGCAAATAAGAAAGGCACTACAATCTTCTGAGACATCATAGCAGCCTCAGTGCTGCCCTGCCATGGCTGTAGGAAAGAAAAGGTTTCAATCCGCCTGTTTCCTGAGCACTGTGAAAGCAGTAAGGAATGACTGCTCACACCAGTCCAGCAAGGCAGGCTATTAAGTGATATTGTCTCAGTTGGGCAATTCTCCCTCTCTCCAGGGAAGGTAAGGGGAGGAAACATTGAGAGCTTTATCCCACCTCTTCATCCATCCAACCTACCAACAACACACACAAGTCAGTTGCAAACCCACATTGTGAAAAATAGCTCAAGTCTCCAATCAGGGTCATCTTCAGCTTTTGCTTAGAGCAACTTTTCTTCCTCAGCTCACTGCTGCAGCAGCTGAAGGATAATTTATGAGGGGCAGGTAAAGTATAGTCATAAAAAAAGTTATTACTAAGATAAGGATGTTCTGTAATTAGACCACAGCAAAGGATGATGCTATTCAAGCTCCACTTGAAAAAAAGAGAGGACATAATTTTGTACATTAATTATGAAGCATGTTGTTCAATGAAAGGTGATCTAACATGTTGCACTGTCCTCATAAACAAGACTATTCTTTACACAACATTTCAAGCAAGGCGCTTTGTGTCATAGAGAGTTGTATTTCAGGAGAAAAAAAAAAGTAGTTCTCATTATCTTACATCTCTAAAGAAAACATGGGAAAAACCCTGATACAAGCTAACTGTATTTAAATTAAACAATATAAGGGGAGTTGAGTGTTCACTAGGTGTGTGGCATTTCAACTCCAGATGATAACTCTTCCCTGCTTTCATTGTCTTTCTCATGAATAAATCTCAAAGGAAATTAAGGATTTGTTTCCTGATTGTTGTCGGTGAAAGCGATGCAGGGAGAAGTGAGCTGGCCAAGGTCAGGCTGCGAGGCAGCAGGGGACATGGCGGATGAACTCAGGTGCCCTGATCCCTAGGCAGTTCTCTAGGCATTAGATCAGGCTGTTTTCCATGCATCTGCACATGCTCTTACAGTGATAGCCATTTCCATTGCTTTCTAGGGAAACACTCCCAGCTTTCTCAGAGAAACAGCACGGACCTTTGCATTCCCTCCAAATGTAGCCATACTTCTTTTAGCATAAATCCCAATACTTTTCTTCTTATGCAGCTCATATTGATTACACTTTTCAAAGACCTTGTTTGCTTTACTRTGTCTGTCAAAGTTTTCTAATGGTTAGATACTGTAACTCTGACTAGCTGATCTATTTGTGCCAACCAACTAGAGTTATCAAGGTCTTAAATATAATACCTTTGGAGAGCTTGTCTATTATACCATTCCCACCTTCACTGTTCTTACACCTTAGTTCATAACAGCAAATATCGATTTTCAGCAACACTAGCACTGAATAATTTTTTTTAATTTTTCCATCACCTGTTCTGCTCTGCATGAGTAAGTTCGATGAGCTGCAATTTCAGTGTGGTGCACACTTGGCTTCCCAACATCCCCACAGGACAGGGCACTGGGTGGAAGAAGCACAACCATCCCATCTGCTACCTGGAGACTGTCTTTGGAGAGAGTGGCCTGAAAAAGAAACGGCATGGAGCCCTATCTTGCCTTACGTGCTCATGAAGGCAGACACAGTTCAAACCTCTCTCACTTTCTTACTCTAACCAACATTTAACTGTTTCTTGAGTTTCCAAACTACATTGCTSTTTACTGTATTTCTGTTTTGCTCACTACTTTTTATTTCACTTGCAAAAGGAAGAAAAGATTAACTGTATGGAATTTTAAATTTACATCCCCCTACATATTATGGGAAGCCACTTTATGACAACTACCTGGCATCACACCAGGTTCCAAACCCATCAGATTTAGATGCTCTCCATCAGGCCATTGTACACTGACTGACAAACAGTAAATATTTTTTTTAACCAGTAAACACTGCAAGTTCAATAATAAGCTGTCCTTTCTTCTCAAGAGACAGGAGCCTCAAAAAACACCTGTTGTAGCAGTTAAGAAAGTAGCAGATGACTCCAGAAAAAGAGACCTTTGCTAAAGCGTGGTACTGGTGACCTACTGGTCATGGTGTTTTGGATCCTCCATGGCAGGAAAAGTACTTTGCAAGTAGTAGCTTGTAGATGTGGCAGCCCAGCACAAAAAAAAAAAAAAAAAAAAGCATCCGTGCCTATCAAGGGACATAGGCTACTGGTCAGCTGGCCAGATCACAGAAGGAAATGCCCAAGTATCAACTGTCCTCTGCTAAACCTCTTAGAACTCCAACACTAATGCCTCCATGCACCAGGTAGGTGCACGCACGTGCACTCTGAATTAACACTACAGCTGTAATTGTAATGCAGCTGGGGACAAGGGCTGTGCCTGTGCACATGCTCGGCGTGCTGAGTCACCCGTAGGAACTCCCTGGGCAGTCCCGGGAACTCCCCAGTTAGTTTCTGTCGAGATGAGATAATAGACTGATGGCTACAGGAACCCGCCCCGGGCAGTCCCAGCTCCACCAGAGAACCGAGGGATCGATAGAAGAACTCCCCAGGCAGTCCCAGTCTGTGTTAACAAGATAATCGACTGCGTGACGGGGACTGGGGAGGCAGGGAGCTCCCGGCAGCCCTGGGAACAACCTAGGCAGGTCCTGCTTTGCATACATGAAGTAAATGGTGAACTGACAGACACTATTTATGTATTTAGATATGTTTATCACTGGATGGGGCAATTTTTTGCACACAGTTGAGAAAATTTTAACTAGAAACTCATCATGCATGCACTGGAGTGTTGATGTGGGACCGCAGGCCAGCTGGACGACAAGCATTCACCAAACCACAGTTTGGGGAGTCTGATCCAAGCCAGCTGAAAATGCTGTTACAAGGACACTTGTGATGGAGGCTCCTATCATCACCTGGACAGAAATTGGCCATACTGTCACAACAGTGACAACAGTAACACAAGAGTGTTACATCATGCAGAACATCCAAATAAATCAGTTTCTTTACCTAACACTTGAACCAGTGTGTGTGTAACATGGACCAGAATGGTCTCTAAGAAAACGAGAGCCTACCACCACATAAGGTGGCCACAATGAAATCACACGCAGATTTAAAACAATACCCCAGAGTATCAGGGCATTGGTCCAAATAAATGTTATCTGGTGCCACTGTCAGATTTTATGTAAGGTACCTCTAATACTGACTTACAGGATACCTACTCTTTTCGCAAAACACTTAGTAAATAAGTAGAATCATAGAATCATTAAGGTTGGAAAAGACCTCGAAGATCAYCAAGTCCAACCGTCGACCCAACACCACCATGCCCGCTAAACCATGTCCCAAAGCACCACATCTACACGTTTTTTGAACGCCTCCAGGGACGGTGACTCCACCACTTCCCTGGGCAGCCTGTTCCAATGCTTGACAACCCTTTCGGGGAAGGAATTTTTCCTAATGTCCAATCTAAACCTCCCCTGGCGCAACTTGAGGCCATTTCCTCTTGTCCTACTGCTTGTTACTTGGGAGAAGAGACCAACACCCACCTCGCTACAGCCTCCTTTCAGGTAGTTGTAGAGAGCCGTAAGGTCTCCCCTCAGCCTCCTCTTCTCCAGGCTAAACAACCCCAGCTCCCTCAGCCACTCCTCATAAGACACGTGCTCCAGACCCTTCACCAGCCTCGTTGCCCTTCTCTGGACATGCTCCAGCACCTCAATGTCCTTCTTGTAGTGAGGGGCCCAAAACTGAACRCAGTATTTGAGGTGCGGCCTCACCAGTGCCGAGTACAGGGGCACGATCACCTCCCTACTCCTGCTGGCCACACTGTTCCTGATACAGGCCAGGATGCTGTTGGCCTTCTTGGCCACCTGGGCACACTGCCRGCTCATGTTCAGCCAGCCGTCGACCAGCACCCCCACGTCCTTTTCCRCCGGGCAGCTTTCCAGGCACTCTTCCCCAAGCCTGTAGCGTTGTCTGGGGTTGTTGTGACCCCAGTGCAGGACCCGGCACTTGGCCTTGTTGAACCTCATGCAATTGGCCTTAGMCCATCAATCCAGCCTGTCCAGATCCCTCTGCAGAGCCTTCCTACCCTCAGGCAGATCAACACTCCCGCTCAACTTGGTGTCATCTGCAAACTTACTGAGGGTGAACTCAATCCCCTTGTCCAGATCATTGATAAAGATATTAAACAAGATCRGCCCCAAAACTGAGCCCTGGGGAACACCGCTCGTGACCGGCTGCCAACTGGATTTCACTCCGTTCACCACAACTCTCTGGGCTCGGCCGTCCAGCCAGTTTTYTACCCAGCRAAGAGTACACCCGTCCAAGCCATGAGCCACCAGCTTCTCTAGGAGAATGCTGTGGGAGACAGTGTCAAAGGCCTTACTAAAGTCCAGGTAGAYSACATCCACAGCCTTCCCCTCATCCACTAGGCGGGTCACCTGGTCATAGAAGGAGATCAGGTTGGTCAAGCAGGACCTGCCCTTCATGAACCTGTGCTGGCTGGGCCCAATCCCCTGGTTTTCCTGCACCTCAAGATGAACCGCTCCATCTTCCAGTATTCTGCCCTGTTCCTAACAACACAAAAATGCTGGTTACACAGATAATGTTCATAAATGTTGCTGTTTTCTGGGCCATGCCCACTTATTTATAATCTGGCTGTAGTCCACTGCAGCACTAGGCACAGACACCACTGCAACGGAACAAGGACCTCTCCTGTCCAGACCATCTGTAACGATGCAACATGAAACTTCACACCAGAGTCCCGGAGCAGAGCTGCTGACCAGCTCTGTCGGCATTCCTGTCCTGAGACATTCAGTTCTGACTAACAGTGAGACCAGGTCACGTTCAACCTCTAGCTTTGGATCAGACTGGAATCCCGGCTTAGAGGCATGTTACATATTTCACAGGACACACCCTGAGCTGGGGTCTGGACCCTCCCACCCCCCTGTCACAAGAGCAAGGCCAAGTACTTGATGCAGAGCTGAGATGAGTCCAATCTGGATGCTTCCCGAGGACCACCATACGGAGGTGTTCCGTGTACAGTCAATAAAGCTTGGTTTGGATTAGGCCTGTATCCACAAGAAGGTTCAGGTGTGACGCTGCACAGGGTTTTTAAACACCTGACTCCCAAAGTGGAAATCACAGTTCTCACACAACACTCAATTTCCAAGCAGCAGACCATAAAGCGGGGTGACATTTAAGCAAAAAATAACTGGGTATAGTAAGGAAAGGCGTACGTCTGGTATCCCACCCCTCTCCTGCAAGGTACATACACATGCAGCACTAAAGTCACTTCAGTCAGTTCCTCGGGTGAGACTGGTGCTCACAGCTTGAAGCCCAAAGAAGGTCTAGGCGTTTAAGGAGTCAGCCCTTAACTCTCAGGACTGCTTACTGTAACACATGGTGGAAGGAAAAGACAAATTCTTGGTATTAACTTTTATGCGACATCAAAGTTAGTATATTACTTGCTGAGGGATACAGCTTCTACACCCATTTCAACCCAAAACGAACTTAAAGAGTAATTCCTGTCTTCAAGAAGACATATATTACTGACAACACCAAAGGATAGGATGTCCACCCTTCCTGTTAAGTTGTGCTAGTGTAGGAGAGAGCCCACAGATGTCTTTACTGAGGTTCCATCCCTTTGCCTAGATTTCACAGGGTAAACTATTTGCTAAAATACTTTATCTGGAGCAAGAAATAGGAACCAGAAACCAGGACTACTTCCTTCTGTCCCATCCTCCTTCTCCACACAACATGCAAACTGGACAGACACTCTTCTAAGTACAGCTCTTTGTGAATGCTCAGTCTACCATTTTGCTTTTAAAATAACTGTTTTTCTTGGTCAGAAAACCAATATATTTTACAGGCCTCACTGCAGAGCTCAGATATATCACATTTCTTCATGTATTACTGAAACCTCAAGGAAAACACATGCCAGAGGTGTTTTCAAGTTCCATTTGACTCAATTAGTTTACCTTGTTCTTCCCACTCCACTGAAGGGAAGAGGCACATGTGAGCTCTGGGCATATCCAAAGCTCTGTATTATTCTGCTGTCAAGACCCGGACCATTTGACTTCTTCATTTCTATTTATAAACACAGTTAGGTATTTCAAGAGCCAGACTATTTAACCATGAAGGCTGTCAAAATAGATAATGTATTGTGTCTCACTGAATTACGAACTGGCTGGGTGCCTAGCCTTTTGACTGCAAAGGTCCACTCCATCATAGCTCCAGCAATGCCTTCTATCTGCTTCAAAAAAGTTTTGAAAAACAGACAACTGTGAAATGACTATATGGATCAAACAAATTATATTTGTTAATCCTTCTATTGGTTAACTGCACTTAGTTACTAGATCTGATGCCAACTTAGGAAGAGTAATACTTTACTGGAAAATGTAGCTGATGACCTTCATTCTAACGAGATACCACTCAGCAGTGATCTCTTGCGGTATCCACACGGATGTGTGCTCAGAGAAGTAAGAGTGTTAACTTACTCTACTGGAACTAGTTCTCTGATAAATTGTTTTCCTTATGTATTTAGGGAGCACACATGCATCCACAGCGCCATCAAAATTAGTACTACATTTCAAAGAACCAAGTACTTAGTGTAGTAGCAGTTACAACACAGTGACTGTTTTTATGAAGACCATGAAATTTTATTTGACTCAGTGAAGGTATTGCTTGCATCTGCTTCCAAAATATCTGAGTTAGAAAACTAATGGCATTTAAGTGGGTTAATATTGGTTAATAAACCCATAAAAAAACTCTAATAAAGCCTACAACAAATATGGCAAATCTAATACAGGTAGGAAAATATCCTCTTTTGAGAGGGAAACACTGAAACAAAACAATAACCCAGAAAATGTCATTGACTCCAAGTTAAAATACTACAGCTTGCCTTTATATGAAATTGTATTAGCTAATCTTTTGGAGGAAAATACAAATTAAATACTGCTTTGATTTATAAAATGATTGACATCCAATCATGAACCTGCACAGATGCACTGAATAAAGTGCAAGCACATTCTGTTGCCCTAGGAAGGGATTTCTTTTAAAAAGGCAGGGTTTGTCCAGCTATGGATGTAGTCAAAACATATATTTGACTTTATTATTACAAAACATTTAAAAGCAAAATATAATATCGCAACACAGTAGTATCATCAATATAAAACTATAACTTCAGGAATTTCGTGTCTATGGTTACATTTGTATCAATGCCAAGATAAGGTTAGCACATCAATACATAGTCAATCTGAAAAGCAAGTGCAAAAAATCTACAGCAGAAATGGTCATATTTTAACCAAGTGTTTATCAACCTTGTATGCTAAAAGGTAAACCATCATACCATGACTTCCATATTGTGTCTTTAGCTTAGAAAAATTAATCAATCTGCGTATCACAGTATGACTACAGCATTATAATTGTCTCTCTACAGACATTTTCCCACCCTTATTCTGTTTTTTGCCATTTCTGCTTCCCAGGTTTCCAGACTGAAGATGGAGAGAATATTAGAAACACTCTTGCCTCTCTAAACAACTACTCTAGAAATCAGAGAAGGAATCTGAAAGGATCTTACATACTTCATTCTAGGTTTGCCTTCACTTTACAGCACTTAGACAATTTGCATTTATTTTGCTGCTAGATGCAAAGACAGTCAGCTTCAGACAGGGACTTTCTCTTTGGTATTATCAGACCTTTGCCATGTTTTAGAGAAACTTGAAACTGATAACAGATCAAAGAGATGATCTCCTTGCTTCTTATCCATCTTTTATATGATTCTAAATGTCACACAGAAAGGGGGGTTTATGTGGAACTGTCATAAACCAGCCTATTAAATGGTATCATTGTACATAACTTGGCAGTATAAATTGATTGTATACTGTAATATTTCTATCAAGCTATAATTTTTTTTAAAACCAACAGAAAATCGTAAAGCAGAGACCAATTGATTGCTGGCTGTATTTAATACAATCCGGCTCAGTTCTCAGAAACAATATGGTCTGCTTCCCTGTTTTTAATTTCTTTATTCTTCTTAACAGTAATCTTTTTAAAGCACTAATAAAAGATATTTTCCTTATAGGTCAACATATTTATTCAGATCAAAGAGAGGAGTAAGATTCACAACTGAGATGCTCCCTATCAGTGGCCATTTCGTAAGGCGGCAGAACAGTACATCTGTTAACTTTGCTGTTGCGTAATAGCACAGGAGGAGTAACCAAGAGCAAAGCAGGCAAATCCACAGYAATTTACTGCTTTGTAACTCAAACCAGCGCTTTAAATTCAGCTTGAAAAAAATACTGGAAACACCGCTGTAGCTGGACAAACAAAAACAAAAGTAATTTCTCTGTGGCAAGATATACTTAGTAAGCAGACTGCTACATTCTGCACAACTTCCCATTTCTGGATGAAGCCTCTGCTGAAGAAAACTGCAGAGAAACAAGGCCTAAAGCATTGCTGCCACGTGAGCATCGCAAGAACGTCACACTGAGTGCAACCCCCTAGTCAACCACAGGCAGAAAAAAGGACTCTCTGGTATTCTGGAATGTAATCCAGACTTGTAAGGGCCAAAACGGAGTAACAGAATGGCAAACACTTCCCCTAAAGAAATAAAAGCATGCATTTATTTTATTTCTGATAGATAATTATCATGACTGGTGACAGGCTGGAATATGCTAAAATTTCTCCAAGCAGAATTTTGAACTGTTTTAACTAAATAAATGAACTTACTTTAAATGCGTTGCACATGTAAAGAAAAGCTTAAACCAACACATTATGTATTTAAATCTGACACACTGAACAAATTAAATGYTTTCTGTAGTAAGTAAAACCAGATTTATTGTTTCTTTTCACCATGCCCTACAAGATTTTAGAGGTAGTAGATATTATCCTCCCACACCTCATTGTTATTCGCAGGCGAGGAGGAGGAAAACCAGCTTTCCTACTTTTTAACTCCCAGTTGGTTTCTCAGTGAATTGATTTCTCTTCATTCTGTGTGAATGAAAGTTATTGAAATAAACTAATGAATAACAGGAAGAAATACTTTCTCTGCATCTGCAGAGAAGACTAGTGTTGTCCAAAAAACAATTAATACTGAAGCAAACTCTTAAATCTGGTGCTTAACCACTACCTTCAGTAGTTCTGTGGTGTGGCTCCTCTTAAAAACTTCAATAACACATGCTCCAGCTAGATGTAACAACAAGAACTACTGAAAAACCTGGATGTGTAGTCCATGCTGATAAAAGAATCCAAAAACATGCTCTATCGGGATACATGACAGATGATGAGTGTGTTACATTATCACACATCCAGAAAACAGGATTATCACCAGTGAGATCCTTAGCAGACAATGTGATTGAGCAGTTCTAAATACACCAGAAAGAGATGGATGTGTAACTGTAGAAGAGTATTAACATGCCAAAGAATGGAGGTTTTCAACCTATTAGTCAGGACTCTGGTGGACAAGGTCCTAAGAAACCCGGGCCAGTGTTGAGCATGATCTGAGCAAGGGGTTGGACTACATGACCTCCTGGCTTCCCCTCCGACCTCAGTGATCCTATGATTTCATCAAGTCTGGGGCTTCACGTAAGGGAAAGTGTTCAGTCTTGTCAAGGACTGTGAAATCTCTTCCTTGTTTGCAAAACACAGATATGTCTAGAATGACTCCAGCTAGTCACGAAATCTTAAACACTTCTGAGGTGTTTTCACAATTTACTGAAGGACTTTTCCTATAGTCATTACAGGTTTAAGCTTCACATGAGGCTACTGGTGCACAGACACTGCAGCAATAGTACTTGGTCTTGTACAAGTGTCTCCCTGCTGGTAAGACTTCAAATGTGTTACTCAATTGGGGGGGGGGGGGAAAGGAGTCAGGGGACACAGACCAACTGAAGATTTGAGCTCAAATTTGTATAATAGACTATCACTAACTAATATGTACTCGGTAGCATCTGATTACTATTTCGTATGTTCATACAGAAACAACCAAAAAAAAACCCTATCCAAATTGTGTCACCCATCTAAAACTGGAGATCATTCTGGGATTGCAACGTCTGCAAAGACTAGCTAGGCTCAACTCACCCATTAGAATAAAGACAAGCTATTTGTGCACGTTTAGGCATGTACCTGCTACTGACAGAAAAAGCAAAGACAAGTAGCTGGTTATTTCATTGCCATTCGCTGCCTAAACAGGTCAGGAAGTTCTTACATACACACTTACATACCAGTACTGCCTTTTAAAGCTGCTGTTTCATTTTTCAAATGTAATCACAGATTGATCTCACACCTTTCTAGTGACTGTTCAAAATCTGTTTCCATCTCCATGAAACCAAAAGACATTGAAACCAATAGTTTTGCCTTTTATATGTAATTTTACAGTCCACTGTTTCCCAGTCATACAAAGAGTTCTTACTCACATCCTGTGTCCAACTTTTGGTTCCGATTAAACTGATGCTATGGATTCTTTGGTGAGGTCCTCATCATGGTATTTTTTCCTGGATCTTTCCAAGTCTTGGTGTCAGCAGCAAACTAACACCAATTCAGCTTTTAACCAAGATGCACAATATTGATAAAATGTGACACTTAAGTAAGGCAAGTTGCATGTGAAATGCAGCACTAATGTATTTTCTTGAAAGGGCTTATTAAAGTTTTGCAGGTAGTCTTTCCAACGGCTAATGGCATATTATTAAAGGGCTTATCAACTGGGGGAATGTTTTAAGGACTTGAATTTCCATAGGCTGTCGTTGGCAACTGTGTGCAATGTTGACAAGACACTAACAAACTAGGATGATGATGTTTTATTTTCACTTTGTGGAGCCTTCTGTCAATTAAAATGTAAGAGGCAAGACATGGATGTAGTTATTTTCTCTGTTGCTGGTAAAGGCTGAAATCAAAGCTTCAGTTTCTCTTGGGATATTGGAGTCTTCCAGTTTAACACCTTAGACGCGTACACTTCGAAAACTGGCTAGCCTCAAAAGGAGACTACCATTCCTCACCATTGCTCCCTAAAACTAGAGAAAGAACCCTCAATCTTAATGCCTCTTTATGGTACCATAATCACATCTATTGCAGTCTGCAGAGATATATTCAGCTAGAAGAGAGAACAAGATGACTGTGGTAGGAGGGACTGTTGCTACCTCTCCCCTTACAATAAATAAATCCTGCCCTACATATCCTACACATACTCCACTTCACAAACAAGATTCAGCTATTCTCATTATATGTCCTGTTACTTCTTCCTCCTTTGTTCAGCCCTGTAGTACATTCTGGGTGGGATCTCACAAGTGTGTTCTTTGAGCTTTCTACTCTACTGATGCTGGCAGCTGTCTAACTTTAACTACAGCAAAGTTTTTGAAAAAACTCACTTTATCTAATCATATGTGGCATGAAATGAATATGCAAAGCCTATATGGAGGACTTTCAGATAAGTCATACTGAAGGTCTATAACACAGTCTTATATGCACTGTCAGGTGAAATTAGGATGCTGCTGTGTTGCTTTTTTTAATTTTTCCTTGATGTTCAAAACGTTTGATAAAATATGTGGATGCTAGCTTCATATCCTACATATTAAAATGAGAAATATTCTCTAGTGCAGTTAAACAATATTGTATTACTGGCTTATTTGAAGAAACTGTGAAGAAAAGTTACAGCTAGTCGGTATTACAGCAAAGTCTATACAACCTCTTAACATTTACAGCTAGGACTTCAAACGAAACTGAAAAGGAAACCTACTAGAATTCATAGCACAAGGTACAAAGCACTAGAAACCCACATTTTATTATACCTCATAACATTATCCTGTGAAGCAACAATAGCTAATTTTATTGTCACTTTTTATAGATAAACTGAAGCCCACAGAGTTTACTAACTCTCCTGTGATGACATGTTAAAGCTCAGGACATTCTGGAACAAGAAGACAGTCAAAACTTCTGACTGAACAAGACTCACTAAATAATCCTTTTGCCCTTCATAGAAGACAGTTGGCAGAAATTCTTCAAGATTTGAATACCTCCCTCCCTTACAGACATCTTTGAAAGGTCATATTTAAATATAGATGTACACAACTCTAAATAAGCACCGCTTGCATCTTCTTCTTGCTGATAAAGCTATGCCCATATGATAAGTCTATCATGGAAAAAAATAATTTTCAGTTACGGACCCTGGCAACAAGCAGAAAAGTTGCACTATAAATTTAAGAGAGTCTTCTCAATGCTTCAGTTTGTCTATTTATCAGATTAAATATGTATTTCTAACTGGCATCTGCCTCATGGAAGAAAGCCTTCGTCCAGCCTTGGTCTAATTTTCTATGCCTTGAACCTTCAATCTCATCTACAATTACATACAAAATGAAGATAAGATGCTAGTAATACCAAAAGATAATGATGTGCATCCATATGACTAAGATGTAAATGCCAACACAGGGTGCAAGCTAGAGGCCTTAAAACTGGATGAAGAATGCACAGAAGTTCAAGCACTAACGAAGCTAAATCCTCATTTGGAAGAGAATAGAACAACAATAAAACTAGCATAATTTTCAAAGTAAAATTGTCAGAAGCAAATTTGGACTATGATTGATCAAGAATATAAACACCTAAGATTCTTTTGCTGCCATGACTGTTTACTACTAATTAAGCAGATATTTTTTTCACACTCCATTTGCAGCAACATCTTCTGTTTGAAGTGTTGTAAAGATGTTGTGTTTGTCCAACACAGAAACAAACACTTGTAAATTTCCCTTTTTGATGGTTCTACACTTTGATCAATTCAATTCCTTTTATGACTTCAGGAAAACTTGCTTTTAGAGATTTATTCAATTTCCTGAGAACTGGCCATATGAAACATTTGATGACCACTAACTTTGGCTCTTTACATTGTTGTCCCRTTGAGGGGACATTGTTGTCACAGTTGAGGCGAGATAAAAATAAAGCTGTGGAAAAGTAAGCATGAGTATCAATATTGCCTCCTTTTGTTGCTGTGGTTCTTTATAAAATACTTTGACGTACTTGGTGAATGGAAAAGGTCCAAAACATGGTTTGTCCACAGACCTGCCAGAAAATGAAGAGGGAAGGAAGAATGTTTATAATGGAAGTAGGTCTGATTGCTGTAAGCTTAAAGCTCAAATCAGATAAATCACTTAGGATGAGATTTTCAAGTGATAAAAATTTGAAAGTCGTCATATGATTACTGATTAAAGTGGCAGCTACTCTCAAAATTAGGTGTATCTGGAAGCTATCTACTACATTTASCTGGCGTTCTGCGGAAGCAGATACACAACCTTATCTGAGTGTAAAGAGCAAAGGTAGTCTTCCATTGCTGGGTCCAGTGCAGGATGAACCAAGCAGCAGAGCAGAGTAAAACAGCTGACACCAAAACTGACTCTCTGACTCTATAAGTTTGTTATTAGGGTTCACTCATGCCTTTTTGATATTCTTCTAATAGATGATAGATAGATGATAGATAGTCTTCAGGCTGTCTTTTTAGACCAGTTTTCTTTAATTAAGTCAAAGACCTTTTTAGGCCACATAGCTGAAAGAGATACTAGGGAATTATGCAGAAAAGATTAATTTCATGCTCTGGGATGGGGAAGTGAAAAATGCACTCACTATAAAACCTGCTTGGAAAACATTCTTGTGAGAAAAAGAGTAAACCGTAAACTCTTATTCTCCCCACAGAAAAGTGTTAATTAATGAGACGATTGAAAACCGTAAACATAAAACATAAATCTAAAAAAATATAAAACCCAAAAGAGCTTGTGAATTAACTTGACACACTTCACCACATGAATACAATACTTTTTGTTGCATATTCCATGTCCTCCTTCCTTTTATATATAAACATAAGTACAGATACACATACTCTCTCTTATTTATCTCAAAACCTCTGGTCTAGGGTTGCCATTGCCTTTTTTCCCGAAAGAAGGTGATGCACGCCGCAGCTATGAAAGCTGGACCTCCTCACGGGCTGCCCCAGCCGAGCGACGGCAGGCTGCCCTTACAAGCAGGGAGAGGAAGGCACGCAGCCCGACCCCGCTCTCCGGCGCGAAGGCAGGCGCCCGGGAACCAAGCGGCAGGTTGCCTGTAGGCAGGGCTTGGCTGTGAGGCCTCACCGATCTGCCCACAGCCGCCCCCGTCCCCCCGGGAGGACGAGGGTGAGCTGCCCTCCGCTGCCCCTCCAGCCACGTCGGGCCTGCGGGCCGGGCCGCCCCCCCAGCACCGCGGCCGACCAGCAGCAACAGCAGCAACAAACAGGGCGCACAAATGCCAACGGTACRTAGGCTTAAGCACTCACATAACCACTGACTACAAAATACGCAAATAAAGAAGGGYGCGCACAAAATTCAGGATCAGGACGGCTGCCAGAACAACATGTTCCTCTCCAAAGTGTGCACACAGCCGCCTCAGCCCAGCTTTTGAGGAGGACCTTTCAGGCAGAAGGGCCCAGCTCTGGAAAACAGGGCCTTGATCCCCAAGGATCTGAGACTGACCAAATACTGACAATACTTCTTTGCAATCTCCTTCACTGCAACTCATTGATCCTTTATGAATTTTCAAACAAATAATGAATATTGGAGAAAAAACTGTCCAGCACAGTGAAGGAATAATCCACAGACACGGAACACATTCCTCATTTCTCTCCCCATTCAACTCTGCAGCTACATGAAGACAGTAGCACAGTAAACAAGCCTCCTCCTCCTCAACACACTTCAAGTCATTCTTCCCACACACAGCTGCCACTATCATGCATATTTCAAAGCCTCCATCTGGGCTTGACAACTGTACCTTCCTTTCTCCCAGCCAACAGAAATACACGTCCTACTCAAACAGGCATTGACGGTATCGCGCTGTTTATTTCAGAAAAGAAGCTGTTCCACAAGTAGGTCATGTGGGTGGAAGCCCCCATGCTAACCTACATGTTCACTGTGTAGGTTAGAGCTACCCTACATTCATTTTTCCCCTCTTTCCAGCTAGAAACTGTCTCCAGGCAGCATGTGAGGATTTGTGGTACTTGTCCAGGCTGCTGAATGCCTGGTTCTTCTGGATAAACACCTACTGCTCACACAGGGATTAACTTCACAGTATACACCCAGTAGGTTCAACATTTCCCAGAGATTCTTCATTTATGCTGCATGTGCTACACAGTGCAAATACACCTCCTTCTGTCCAGAAATATGGCAATAATCGCCACAGCTGCTGCAGACTTTGAGGACACCCTGAACTCAGCATACACAGGGGCCACGTCTCCAGTCTGGGGCCTCTTCTTTTTCTCCTGAAGGTCAACTCTCCCTGCTGCAGCAACCACCCACTCTGCACCCATGGCAGCAGCCTACATTCTACCATTTAAACAGCTGTGTCTCTTCCTTTCTCCCTCATCAGCAGCCTGGACTCAGCTCACCCTTCCTATACCATCAAATGCACATTCCTACATCCACATGCAAACAAGCACCCTGCCTCTCTCCATCTCTTGCTCTGCAGCAGCTGGGGAGGCATGAGTTGAGGACAGTGTCTGTTGCAACACTGGGAAGGGGTAAGGCCAAGATAGGATAGGGCTTTTATCTTGGAGAGCAAAAGGTGGGGCCAAAACAAGAGCCAGTGTGGAGTCAGGTTGCTCCTGCTCCACCAAGGGGTAGCACACGCCTTCATTCACACCTGATGGCAATGTCCACACACTTCCCATCTCTTTGTGGATAGCAGTAGCAGCGAGTCACTGGGCAAGATGGGGAAAACTGGAGGTGATGTTTGATTATCTGGACAGTGCTGCTTGAATAGCCAGTCTCAACTCCAGCCCTACCCCACCCTGCAAAAAACCCCAAAGGCTGAATAGGAGTAATCTATGGGCAGCCTCTGTCCCACAAATCACCTCCTGGACCACCTGAGATTAACAATGTTTTAACAGATAGATTACACAACTAAGGTAATTCCTTAAGGATTTTAATGACTATATGTCCAGCCAATTTTAGTGTCTTGCATGTTGGGCTTGCATTTGGTTTAAATCATGCCTCTCTGCAGAGAGATGTTGTGAGGCTTAGTTAGCTAATATTTCCAGCTAATATTTCCTAAGTGCTTTGAGATCTTGTAATAAAAAGTGCAATGGCACTACAAAGCAATTTTACTTTATTAATTTTGTCCTAAAGAGATATCAGAAGATCTCCATCTACATGTGCATTGCTTCTTTCTTGGAAGATGAAGAACGAAGGAGATAGATGGTACAAAACTAAGTATACATAAAGAGAACAGACAAGATTGGCTATTTGGAATAGGCACTCTTCAGCTGTTTATACTATTTACCTATGCTTTCTTTTGGGAAGACCACCAAGGAGGAAAATTGCAAAGCAAACTCCATGGAAAGATACTTTCTGCCCAGAGCACTCATTCATTATAGGTCATATGGAAAGACATGTGGCCTAGATCTTCTACCACTCTGCAGCCACTAGCTGTCTTCCCACTTTAACAGCATTTCCAACAAACTGAGATATGGCCTTAATTTTCCCTAAGCTGATCATACAGGTTTTAAAATTTTTCTTTGATATTTGTCATAGTGCTTTGGAGGTCACCCAGGCATTTTATGCAGACTGCTGGTACACTTAATCATTTCAGTGGCTTCCTGCACTAAATCAGGAGACATTATATTAATAAAAGATGGGGCTGTTCCAGGTCTGATTCATAATGCTGAATACCCATCTACCTGGCTTAAAAAGAGTCCTTTAAAAGGGTCAGTTTACTCTATGGAATTCTGAATATCAAGGATACGTCTCCTCTCACACAAGATACATACACTCAAGGCCAGCACCCTGAAAGGTACAGAAGATACTGGAGTGATTCAGAACGAGGGCTCATGGCTGTCTGTGCCACAACCTAGCCAAAGAGACCTTGTCTGAAAATATACCACTGAGATATAGGCACACCACGCAAATAAGCATCTCATAAAACAGGTTTACCTCCATCACTGCACTTCTTTGTCTGGCAAACGTGTTTAGTCACATTCATTGAACACAAGACCCAAGACAGGCAAAATACCACGTCTAAGAGGGAAAGATTGGCGAAAAGTGGACTTTGCTTGTACCATATTATTATTATTTGGTTACTTCTTCAAAATACTTATTAATCCCTGTGATCAGGATGTATCTAATTAAAAAAAAAAAGAGATTAAACAGTTGTTTTCTGAATTTGACTTGTTACTACATCCCCTTCTGACTTTCACTTTTATATTTCAAATTCAAGTTTGCTTTCACTATCTCACACAGCACAGGTACAATTCCTATGAAATAAGGGTAACATTTATGAATAAGTCACAACTTTCAGTATTATGTTGCTCTCGTGACATTGGTCTTGCCCTTGCTAAAGGAAAATAAAACAAGTTTTCAATTAATACAGCTGGCAAAATATTTCTTAACAACAATTTCTCACTGCAAAGRCTGATTCCTTTGTAACGTAATTTTGTCCAAGTATCTTAATGAAGACAATCGAGTGTTTTGTTTTCACTTGATCAGTCCAACTGCACTGAAACCATGAGTTTGAAACACTTTTTCTAAATCTTTTTTTTTCCCCCACAAGAAATTGCGAGATTGACTTCTTCCCATCTGGAACAAATTCATAATTTCTAAATTTAAAATCACACCAGAAGAGACGTAGAAAAAAAAAACAAAACAAAACAAAAAAAACCCTTCCATGCTTTAGGGTCTCATCTTGCAAGGTGCTGAAAACTCTCGTATTTCTAAGTCACATGCAGTATGGTGTGGATGCTAAGTATCAACCAGAACTGGAAGTCTGACCTCAACTCCTATGCAAACTAAGCAGAACGAATGTGGATACTACAGAGAGAATATCTTCCCATTAACTGCCAGAAGTAATGCCAAAATACCTTTATAGATCAAGATCCTTGCAAGATCCAGAGACCTTATGTGACATTTTATGACAAGTCAGTTGTGAGCATTGGTTCCAACAACATGCCACACAGATCAAACCCCATGGTAGGGCCAGACTCCCTGCAAACAGTGGCATCGAGATCAAAGTGCTCCCATCAAAACAACGTACGCAGCCCACAGCCCACCCTGGTGCTGGGCACAGGAAGGCTAACCAGGCAGGCTACAGACCCTATGTGGGTCGTATGTTGAGCACTCCTTATTCCAGCCATCACTTGAGTATTTGGCTGACGTATCTTAAAAGACATTCTTGAATCTAAACTACCTAGTCCAGACAGAATTTTATTTGTATCAACTTACATTTTAGCGATCTGATTTTACACTTCCGTTTTTGTGCGTGCCTACTGGGCACGTGTTCAGCCCTGCTACTGGCTGGACGTGGGGGCACGGAGCCATGGCAGGCTCGTCTCTATCAGGCTACCGTATTTGGCAACCCCTAACAAGAATGAATATGCTTCCATGCAGGTTTGAGTAGAAAGTCACCACTGTGAAATGCAGATTTCTCTCTTCCCCTACTTCTAAATTGCAACAGGTATGTCTGCATGCACTCCCAATCCACACAAACAAGGAATAAGTACTTATATATGTTCACATGAAAAAAAAGAAAGCTTCTTCTATTAAGCACAGTAACAGCCGACAAGCTAAGCAATGTTTTAAAATATTTTTGTTCATCTCACTGAATACAGCAGATTTCAAACCTCAAAATGACTATTATGAGATAAGCTTTCTTATTAGGAAATATAAAATACAATTTAAATAATTTCAGCATCTCATTTAAAATATATAAATTACAAAAAAAGAAAAGATGGAAAATGCCTGAATACTGATTCCATACATTATTTTGATTTTTCAACTTAACCATCAATTTCTATCAAGGACCTGCTTCTGAACTGGAAAATTTATCATAAAAAATTGAATGGCAGACTACCAAAAAGTGACAAGATTTTAACACCATAATAAACATTAGGATCTTGATCCATTATGCTTAACACTTATGGGAGTTTTTTCCTGTAACCAGGATGCTTAAAAACTTGCTCAAAAACAGAAAGCAAAGCTAAGAGTCTTATGTAACAACATCATTTCAAAAGTGGTTTCTTTAAGGCTATCACCACACCAAAATCAAGCTTTTCTGATGGAAGATGACTTATTCTTCATTGTTTTGGATCTTTAAAAAGACAAGAGAACGACACTGTATTTTCCTTGTCAGGTATTTGGGAAGGACAGGGTGAGGATGCAGAGGACAACATAAGACAGTGAATGCACTGGGAGAAAAGACAGGATGTGTGACTGGTGGGAAAAGAGTATAAGGAATACTGTGGGGATAAGAAAAGCAGCACTAGACAGGAAAACACAGGCTTCTGGAAGAGGACTGGGTGTGCAGTCAGAACTGGGATACAGAGCTGAAAGATCAAGGAGACTGTGCTGGGTAAGAAGAGGTAAGAAGAAATGGGGAAAGGGATGTTGCACAGTCAGGTTCCTATAAGGAAAAAAGGGCAGAAAATACAGTGATAGGTATCAGCAACCTGTAACTGAGGAGCCTGACTGGGTGATAAGGGGCGTAAATGGATCAGGGCAAAGTGGGAGCACTTTCATGCACAAGGCCAGCAGTGGATTGACAGAATCATCCCTTGCGTACCCTCAAAGACATTCATATTTTGCTTATATGTTGTAGGTTGAATTTTAAAATCAAGAAGTTCAGATCCCGCTGGCTCCAAGCCCCAAAGTAACAAGAGGTCCCTCCACCCTTTTCTAAAATACATCCCCATAAAATACATCTCCTAATTTTAAGTCAGCCTTATAATTAATGGGGAACAAACCAGCTTTGAATTAATTTGATAATATCATTTTAGTAGCTTCTGCCCCAAACCATGAGAAAAAGAAAATAAAACTTAGCCTGAAATGCCATATGACTTAATAGCATAGAATATAATCTCTGGAAATTCAGAGGTGTTTAGCCTCTGAAATTATACTGGCATTGAGTCAAGGAGATTTGAATACTAATCTTCTATAATCATATGTTAGAATTAGAAACAATCATTAGCTTCTTAATAAATACAAGAATATCCCTTTCTAGCCATGGTAGGTCATCAGACAGCTGACCTGAAATCTGTCTGCTCTCTCTTGTTAGCTAGAGGTCTTTGACACTTAAAAACAGCATCTGGTACCTCAAACCTCTGTAATCTTCTATCCATGGTTCATTAATTGGTCACCTAAACTGACTTCAGTAGTAGCAGGCCAATTTACTCTTAAATTAAAGAGTAAATTGGTGAGACTATACAACAGAGTAGCTTTTATGAACAGTTTGATATTTTCAAGTTATGTGCAGCATAAGTAAATAACTATTATGTCAAACGTACACAAAGATGCATATCCATATCCAAACATCCCAAATCCCTTTCAGCCTCCTGAATGTCCAGTTTAAAAGTGCTCTGCAGCAGGTCCACACGATAGAGGTTTCCTTCGTGACTCACGTATTCTTAGGACTCACTTCCTCGGACCTACAGGAATGCAGATAATTGTACCTAACGCACACACAAACTCGCAGTTCTTGGAACACAGCTATAACAAGTAAACTCAGGTCAAGAAAGTTTTCACAGCATCGAGTTTCAATTTGTTCGTAAGCTTAAGTGAATAGCAAATGGGGACCTCTGCATCTGTCAGTGCATATGGCTTCTAACTAAGGACAAAGTTTTGCAAGCACCCTCCGCTAAGCAGAAGCGTGCTAAGCCAAACAAGTTATGTGCAGGGAAGTGGTGCCGTGCCACCAGCGTGTGTGGGGTTGTATGTGGGGAGATCGTGTGGGTGTGTGGGAGGAAGAAATGGGGGTGAGGACAAGGAAGGGGAGGAAGTCTGAGGGAGCAAACGCATGCTGTTTTGGCCGAGAAACACCAGCCACTTTGTATCTCCCCCCCCTTGTTTTCCCTCACTTTGTCCTCATACCTGGCAGCCAAATATCTAAATACGAGTTTGTCACAACACAAGGCTGATCAGCATGGTGCGCTCTCTCACCTACACAGCCCAGGTACAAAGTGCTGTCATCTATTGGATCTTCCTTTTCTCTCCCACCTTCTTTATTTGCATCCTTTACAGAGCTGAGCCTGCACAAGCACTGGCCGTAAACAACCTGCACCTTCTCTAGGGTCAAGGGTCCTATTGCAGTGCCTCTGGATCACACAGAGATGCTACCCTGAACATTAGCTGTATGAAATGCTTCCACCACTTCAGCCACAAGCTTGTTAAGCATCTCACAGAGAAAACACCCCTTTTGCATTCATGCAAAATCAATTTATATAACAGCATTCAAAGTCAGCAGTTTCTTCTTCTCCCTTTTAGCATCTGACCATGTACATTTAGGAATATATGCCACCTGTGCTCTGCCTGTGGAACTCCCACTCCTACTGAATTCTAATAATACTAGAAATAATAATAAATAACAATTTGTTACTTATGTGCTGCCAGGACCAGAAGGCTTCAAGACACCTGATAAAATATATGCAAAGGACGGGGGGGAAGTAAATTTAACCTCAGGTACACAAAGAACTAGGTTTAAAAAAATATACAGACAGCACTGTCCAAAACCAAAAATGAGCCAATCAATTCCTAACAAGAGTAAAATTGAAATTCTCTGGTAAGTCCCTGCACAATCAACTCAAACAGGCTGAAGTGTCTAGCAGCCTTTGTACAGGTAAGATTCAGCCTCTTAAATTGTTTCACTTAAACTAAATCATTGCAAAACCCCACCAGTCCTTGTGCTTTGCTTTACAAGTTAGCAAGGAATTAGCAAAGGATTTGACATTCTGCTCTTCTGCACATTCTACTCTAGTTTATCTTTACCAGGACACGTAATATTCAGCTAGTAAAAATCCAGCGGTACTAGTTTTGTTTTAAGCTGTACTGTAGAGAGTCCTCAAGCACTTTGAAACGACTAACCTAACAACTAACAAGACAGACACCTGCGGCAAAAATACCTGAGCTATGTCAGTTGCACACAGATCTAAGTGGAAATTATTATATAATTGCACCCTTTGGCAAGTATTTGTTTGGAAATCCTACTGTAAACAGGATGCTCTCAAAGGCAGTGGCAAGACAAGATGTTGGGGGAATGCAACTAGAGGCATTCAAATGATGCTTTAAAACTCTCGAGGGAAAATCACATGGACTTACCTAAGTTGCCAGAAGGAGCCTTCATACAAACGAAAATCAGGTTCTGATTTTCTCCTAGCATTTCACATGAACTTAACCTGTTTCCAACCAACAGAATCTCTACATTTTGCAGTATACTGCAAAAAACTCCAACAAGCAATGCCAACTATATGCCAAGAGAGTGTAAAATATCCTGAGGTAACTGGTAAAACGCTGATGAAAATCCTCTAAATGCTTAATCACAATTCTAATTGGGAGAGGGTCTTGTTTTTAAGTCTTACCAAAACATGTTTATAAATTTTAATTTACTTTAGTTTCTTCCTCTCCAAAAAGGCTGGAAGTTTTAGTTCAGCTTCCAACTGATTTTGTTTTTTCTTCAGACTTCGGTTAACTTCACTATCCACTAAAATTAAACACAGCTTTTTCAGTGGTGGCAAACTTAACTATGTCGAGTTGAAAAAATCTTGCATCATACATAATAAGACAACAAAGGCCATAAGGCTTTGAAGACTAACAGCAAATTCAGAGCTTTGGAAAATATGGTATGGGGAAAACGTATAAAAATAAATAGAGGCAAATAGGGCAAAATTTGGAAAAGCTTTTATTAGAAGGAAGAAAGCTTTTCATATTCACCCATTCAAAGTGTGAACAAGGAGTTCGTTCTTCACTTTGGTCTTCAAAATAAGCCAAGGCATTGTCAATTTTGTTTCTACCTCATATGCCATATATATACCTGGACATGCAAGGTAAGAAGATCAGGCCTCAGATTCAGATACTTAAAAGAAAAAAACCTACATTGAGAGGAATTTGATGCTTTTCATGCATGTATTGCGAGCAATAACATCACTTTTGTTTCAAATATAGAAATGTCCAACGTGAACTTATTACACGCCAGTATTTGTTTCACTCTTGAATTCTGCAGAAAGCATAGAAACCTGTCACTGGTGTTGCTCTTTTTAACATTTACTGACTGGAGTCGCATTAGCAATTAAAACTCCAAATGACAAGGAATTCTTCACCCATGCTGAGCTCCTCCCAACATCAGAGTCCATATTAAAGTAGTGCAATTAGAAAAATGTTTTCTAAATACTGCATTAGGATAGGCAGGCACTGACAACTCCGATTATTAAATACGGAAAGTTGCAGCACAGAAAAGACTGCATGTAATGGAAGGAATCTGAGATTTTTCTTTTATTGTTTTGTTCAGGTAAATACACACTCGGCATAATCCCTTGTAATGAATCTATATTATATCATGTTTAATACACTGCAGAATTGCCTATTTTTTCAACTTTGTTTTATTACATTTTATTGTGGTTTTACTTTGCTCAAATCTGCAAACTTAATTCTGTGGAATGTCAGGGTTTTGTAATTGATAAAGTTTTGGTTCTCTATTTGTAGGTTTAAACAACTTCATATTTTGTTGTACGGTGGCATAGTGGCACATTTGAATTCTCCACCACGCCGATAATAAATGATTTTTATCATGTGAGTGTTTCCCCATTTTCAGATAGAATGATCAAGTTGGGGTTTTTTTTTTTCAGCCTAAGGACAAAACAAGTAACTACCCACACGGACTTCTACCCTACAAGTCTTTGTACATCCTCAGGTTGATGCAACTGCAAAGATTCAAGTGGAATTTGATTTTTATTAAAAATATTTTTAATTTAAAACTCTAAGTTTGCAATTTTCTATATTAGTTAAGAATATTATCTGATAGGTTATATAGATCTTTACTACAACTTAAGAAGGTCAATTTCTCAGAATTTATTTCTTGTATAAGCTTCTATGGCCTCATTAAGGTAACACAAATATACTTCTAAGGCCAAAAATACATTGATTAAATATTTTGTTATGTTCTTATATTCACAACAAATTAGGACAGCTCAGAAGCTCAACTTTGACTTCAGCATAGAACAATAATATAGAACACTAGATGTGTTGTCCTTGTTTAAACTAATTGTTTAAAATATTTAACCATTTTGCCATATGGAGGCATATAAGATTATCTGAGTTATCCTTACCATTATAATAAAACTGTAAAGGAAATCATTCAACTGTAATACAACATAAATAGGATTTTTTTCAAAGGGAAACAGAAAGACTACTAAACCAACTTCTTAAAGTTGTCATCATTTGAAACTGTTCTGGCAAAACTCTACAGATTTTACACTGGTTTAAAACATAGCACTGTTACCTATCATTTACATACTCCAAGTTATAAAATAATATTACAGACATTAGTTAAATCTATCATCATAGTAAGTGATCCCAATTTGTCCTCTCTTCCACTCTTCTCCTCTCCCCTGCCAACCCGACTGCCAACACAAATATTTCAAGACAGCCATAACTTTCCTAAGAGTTCCCAAATTAAATGTTCAACATATTTAAGTCCAATTGTAAAATAAATACATGCTAATGCAATGTGAAAATGGAACTCTTCAATGTAGTGCTCAAATTCCACTCAATTTGCAATAGCGCTACCAAAAGCAAATGGAAAACATGGGTCTATGAAGAAGAAACGGTGATACTATTACATTTTTATTACTGCATTGATGGCACTATACATAACTGTTTCTCTGACATGTTTACAGCCTGAGAGGGAAAAAGAAAGCTCTAAAATACACACTTATTAAAAGGCTCCCTCACGTATACCATTGCCTTTTCTCTAAAATACATTAAGCACCATTACAAAACCTCACCTTGTTACTTCTCAAAAAGCAATCCCTTACTTACTTTCTCTGTAAACTGATAAACACTCTGTTGACTCTGTTATAGTAAGAACACTGAGATATTTAGACATGGTGATGAATTACATCTGGGAATAATACATAATAATATTTCACACTTCTGTAATCTTTTCACCCAAAAGTCATAAAACACTTGAATATCAGGGTAACTTTACAGATGATGAAAGAGGAAAGCAGAAGGTGAAATTCATTTTACTAAAGGAAATCCTGGAAAAGAGTCATAGTTATATTCCATTGAGTGTGGAATGTGTTTTCACTTTTGCCCTCTGTGTTGTGGTAAATTTAACCCATACAGTTAGCAATGAAACTTGCTCAACTTCAGATACCGCACCAATGGCACAGTTTATTATTCCTTAATTCTTAACAGGCTGCCCAGGGAAGTGGTGGAGTCACCATCCCTGGAGGTGTTCAAAAAATGTGTGGATGTGGCGCTTCGGGACGTGGTTTAGTGGGCATGGGTACTGGGTTGATGGTTGGACACGATGATCTTAGAGGTCTTTTCCAACCTTAATGATTCTATGATTCTATGATTTAATCTTCTGGCCTCCGACATTTTCTGGTCATCTTATTTCCTATCAGCATGACTAAGTCCAGATTGGGCACAAATCACCTATAATTTTTACCATGCTTTGTTAAGCTGCTATCTTTTTTTGTTGTCTAGTAACTGTATCTCATATAATTTGATAATTAAATAATTAATTATTAAATTAAATTTGCTAATTTAATTAAAAATTAAATATGCTAAATAAGCAAATGACAATTCTACCAACTCTAGTTTCTAGTCCTATTGTTAACATGCCCCTCTGAAATTTTCCAAAGAAAAGAAATGAACTAAGTTCTGCTGACTTATTTAAAACTTAATCAAACTAAACTTAAAGGCATTTTCTGCATAACAAATACAACATATACTAGCAAAAAAATGTGCTGTGAACAGAGTGTATACCTGTTTTTTGTAGAATTCAATCTGCCAGACAACGTATAAAAGTTCATACACAGACATCCTGCTATTTCTTTCAAAGGAATAATAATGTACAAGGCCAGACAGATTTATATATGAGCAAAATCAATTCCTCTAGAGCTTTGGCTGCCCTGAATCAAGTCGTATGAATACCCACATTAACATTCTGTTATTCAAAATAGGACCATTAATCATAATCATAAAACATAACACTTGAGACTGCTTCCAAAAATCTAGCCTTGCTTTTTGTCTCCATAACTACCCTGTTCAGCCTATCAGAGAGACCTTAAGATTAAAAAAAAAACACCAAACAGTATTTTATTAATGCATGCATATGTATATGCAATAGTATCTTGGTTTACTTTAGGTTCTTTGAGGGATAAGGTTTTCACAGAAACTGCAGAATGAAAATTAGAAGCTATTTAGACCAGTGCACCCCTTACTAAGGAGATACATACTTATTTTAACTCTAAGCTACTCTTCTGCTAATTATCATACACAGCCAAACACAAAAAGTAGAACTGGTCTTCTTTCGGCTTCTTTCTGGAGCCCACAGGCTCCACTGTATTCCAGAATACAAATTCTATTTATTTTTGCCTCCTCTCACAACAGCAGTAAGAGAGCCAAGAGAAACTGAAGAGCAAAACTTAACCCCTGCAACAGCAAGGATTCTGCCATTTTAGACAACTTGGTGCACCAGATCCCTCAACAAATGTGCATTCATAAAGGCAGGTGTGTGGTTGCAGTGTATGGAGGATGATCCAGTTATTCAAGTATTATTACCTTTAATTCAGCTACTTCAAGTACTTATAGAACTGAACAAACAGTGGTTCAAGCAGGGAAAATTTCTGAAAGACTTACATAGCTGACAAACTTACTGCAAAGAATCATTTTGTACTGGCAACATTTTCACCCTAACTTAACTTTAAACTATGAGGCTCAACAATGAATTTATGGGTTGTGGTGCAGGACAGTGCAGCAGTCCGCTACTAAAGCACAAAACGGTGAATCCGAGTCTAACAAAGGCAGCTATACAAGAAATTTTAGGCACATCTCTTGAAATACCCTGTCTGAATCCTGTTCTTTGCCATTTTCACAGGAACTAATTTCGGGGCTTGGTTTGTGTTGTGAGACTAAATGAAAGCAACATGTTGCAGTTTTGAACTAGCCTCAATGTTCAGTTCAGTAATTTGATCTGCTGGGCCCACTGACTGATGTTGGCAGCAACTCTTTACCTCTTCATACCTCAGTTTCCCACTCCACAAACGACAAAAGGGATACTGCTCTCTTTCTGAAGTGTTTTGGAATCCAGAGGTACTAGGCAGATATCTCTACCATCTTTTGAATAACCGGGGTAAGTATCTACTGCCTTTACATACCAGGGAGAAAATCTTAAGTGGAGAAACGATTGTTCGTAGCAACAGTGAGGAGCATCACCAGTGTAACGGCAAAACATACTGCCAGTACATTGCTTCATAAACCAGAAAAATATTCTGTTGACAGGGGTGTTTTAGGGAATGTTGCCACCACAGTTGCAACTGCAAAAAAACCTGAGTCAGTCATCAGAATGACAGCAGTTAAAAGAAGTCATCAGTAGTGCTTATTTTCTTCCTTAATTCAAGGACAGGAGAGATTAAGCATGAATATTGGCACGCAAGAAAATCTTAAGTAGGTATGAACATCATTCAAAATATTACGGATGGACGGGGACATTACAGTCTTCAACTCCGTATTAAACAACTTCCTCATAATGCTCAACTTCTGTAAACAGTGTGAGGGCTGTAAGTCTACTGTTCAGATTAATGCATTTACAATACTTTACGGTGTCTTGGATTTTAGAGTCCAAATTACTAGTTTCTCCTCATTCAACTCAAAAATATATTACCTGCAGATAACTGTAAATCATTTCACATAGCACCTCTGCAAAGCCAGCTACCTAAATCTCCAAGACATTTACTGACGCTGAGACTGGAATGTCCCTTTACAAATGCACAGATGAAAAAAAAATCCAAATTACTTTTCAGATTCAAGTCATAAACTCACTTTTCTCAAAAACTGGTAGCAGTTTTTGGAAACAGAAAGAACTTCTACGTGCTTCTGTGATGTCAAAGATGAAATCTCTGCTTGTGGAGGTACAATCTGTAGCAAGAACACACGTCTGCCAAGACTCTGGCATTGATGATATTTTGTCTAGACAGCCTTTGAATGGGACTGACACAGGAACACTGCACATGGCTGAGGAAACTGAAACTTATGGAAGAGCTTTTCAAGACTTAGTCAACATACAGTATTTTTGAAATGTGCCGAACATCCTCCAACCATGCCTCCTGGTATCCTCCTCAGGAATCTAACAGTTTTTGTTTCTTCAAGTCTCCCGGTTGTCCCAGGAGACAGAAAGACAGATTTGCTTAGATAAGATGCTACCAGGGCCATTTGGACCTAAGTAAATATTGTCAACAAGTGGAGAAGTCTATGTGCTGGATAGTCACTGAGAAAGGCATTCAAGTTGTTGAATTGTGTGTTACTTGGAAGGATTGAAGACTGTAAGGAATTGCTAACCTTTTCTCAACTATCGGACTTGACTATGAGAAACATATGACAACTATTAGCTAAAAGACAGAATGACTAGCTGCAGTTGATAACTGTTCTAGACATTTTAGAAAGCACTACATATTTACCTTGACCTTTTGGGCCATGACAGAAGTAGCCTGAGCCACGTGCACGCTCTCATGGGCAAGTCCACATGAACTTGCCACAGACAGCAGGCTGTAATTTTTGGGAAATGATGAATATCATATACTGTCAAATGTTATTTTCACTGTATGACAGCCTTAGTTCACTTAATTCTCAAGCAACTGTCAGGGCTAGGAGAACAGAGAAAAAGGTGAAGGAGACTCAAAGACAAGATCATCGGCTTTTAGCTTTAGTTGGTTCACTTCCAATTCAACTGCCACTAAAGTCAGCAGCTCCCCTCTAACTTACTGGGACTTGACGCTAACTTCTATCAATTAATATTACTGACAGCAGCCCAAAAGGAAAAAAAATTTAGATTCTAGTTTGTCTTCCAGAAAAACATCAGAGGCCTTAAGATGCCCTTTTACCATTGCAGTAAAAGCACTAGTTATGGCTGTGGATCCTCATAGACCCAGCAAATTTTTGGCACCCAACACAAAAATTATCCCAGTTAAATGGAAGATACGGTAGGTGCTGCTTCTCTCAAAATAAAATATGGACCTCAGTTAACCTTTGCTTAATCCTGATACAGAAATTTGCACACTTGACCTGCCAGGTTAAYAGTGTCTGAGTTTGGTCTCCAAAGTCACAAACTCAACCTACTGACTGGATATGAAGCGCACAGGCAATAGTAGCAATACCTGTGAATCTACCATGAGGTTCTGAAAAAGGTTTTATCACTGGGAAGCACTGAAATACTTGCATTTTGGGACTGCTCTGTAACTCAGTCAGAACTGCAAAATTTCTCACCTATTTACACTGTGGATTTCAAAGAAAAAAAACCTATTTTGATCTAGGTACTAGGTGTAAGTTGGCTATCGTATTTCTGAACCAGAAAACAAGTTTCTCCTCCCATCTCCTCTCTTCCTCCTGCTCCCTCTCCTCCCGCCTGCACTAGGGGAACACTGCTGTGGAGGCAGCAAGGCTAGGCAGCGCAGGGCAAAAATAGCCCCTGGCCAGCACCTGGTGTTTTCCAGCGGGCCAGCCCGCTCGTGACTGTTCCAGATCTGGACCCTTATGAACAAAAGTGAAATGAAACACCTTTTGTTTCGTTTATGGATTTGCAACCAAAACTAACTGGATCCGGCAAGTTGTGTTGCCCAACATTTTTGTGTCACTCACACACTTGCACCTGTCGGGGACGGATTCCTCGGGTGGGCCAAAGGGAGCAAGGCATGTTTTCTATTTTGACAGCACACGGGAGCCAAATGTTGGGGCCAGCAGGTTCTGGTGTTTACTGTCAGCCATTAAAAAAGGCGAAACACAGCACCAGCACTGCGGTGACAGGGTGTCAGGCGCACCTTCCCCGCGGCCGCTCACACGCAGCAGCCCCTCGGCTTTGTCCGTGTCTTTCTCCGTTCAAACCACCGGCACCGCTGCCGCGGTGTCCGGCGGGCTCCTCTCACGGCCGGCCCTGGAGTGTCGCCGTCCCCGCTTTAAGGTCACCTCATGGCGCTGCCGTCGAGCAGGGCCGCCGCCTCCGGGGGCCGCGATGCGCCCGGCCCGCTCCCGCGCGGGGCCGCGGCCGTTCAACGGGCAGCCTGAGGGAGGGGGCAGGGCCACGGGCGCCGGGGGCACTTACCAGGTCTATGAAGGTCAGAAATTTCCAGCTGCCTCCATAGGTCTGATGCGCGGGCATGTCAATGGCCTTGTAATTGCACAGGATGGAGCAATAGGACAGGAGGATGGCGGCGCGCAGCACCTGGCAGGGCACTAGCGCCATGTTGCACGCTGCGCCGGGGCGGCCTCGCCGGCGGCGGCGACGGGCTGCGAGCCAGCTCGGGGTGCACTTCCGTCTGGGTGCGTGTGTGTGCGTGTGTGTGTGCGCCTGTGTGTGCGCGCCCGTGCGGGCGGGACTCCCAGCGCCCCCGCGCCACGCTCGGCCCCGGCCGGGGCGGAGCGGAGCGGAGGGGCCGCGCCGTGCGGCGGCGGGTGGCAGCGGCGCGGGGCCGGCGGGGTTGGCGGGGTGGTTGGCGGCGGTGGTGCCGGCGCTGCTGGCAGCAGCCTGGCTGGCGGGCTCGGCGCGCTCCCGGGCCGGGCGGGAAGAGGCCGGGCCGCTCCCGAGGGAGCGGAGGGGCATGCCCTCCCCCCCCCATCGCCCTCCGCCGCGCCGGCCGCCCGCCAGCAGGGCACGGGTGCGAGCACGGCCACTACGTTATTTGCAGAACCTGGTTTCCCGCATTTTCGAGCGAAAAATACAATGCGTCAGCAATTACGGCTTTTAATCGGCGTATCGTGGAACGCTGTGGCGCGTGGCAGCCCCGCCGCACCGGGCAGCCCCCGCGCCGCCAGCTGGCCGCGCCGCAGCCAATGGGCTGCGGGCTGAGGGCGCGCGGCGGCCGCCGGAGCAGGTGTCACCGCCCCGCGGGGCCGTGTGGGGCCGAGCGCGGCCGGGGGCGGTTCCGCAGGCTCCCGGGAGAGGCCGGCGGGCTGAAGGGGGGCCCTGGCCGAACGGCGTGCGCCGTGCTGCCGCTCCGCCGTTACCGTACGCTGCCCGTACAGCTGCCCCGGCGCGGAGAGCGTTTGTCCTTTCATGCGTGTCTCTGAGGCAGGGTCAAGTCCTGAGTGTTTCCATCCAGCGCACACACACACAGTTGCTAGAAGGGCGCTTTCCAGTGCCTGCAACCACTGCAAGCCGGGGACCTCCTTATCCCTGGATTAAAACGTTGGAGCATCAGCACGATAAGGGTACTTCCTCAGCGGTGGACCTGATGGCAGCAACAGTGTTCCTGGTAGTAAGGACCCTATTGGTAACACTGTCCCAGGGAGCAGAAGGCCATCACGAAGGTTCGTGCCCTCAGCTCTGACGGGTGGTGGCCTCCTGATCTCTGAGGGGGCACGAAATGCAGTGGGCTAGCAGAAGCAGCTGGTCTTGGTGATAGGAAAGACTTGGGTCTCCACACAGGTCATGCTGGGTCTGAGGAAGCCCTGAGACCAAATCCAGTTCCTTTAGTCCCGGTGAAAATAAAATAAGCAGTAGGACACTAAAAAAACATGTCATGAGAGGAAAATCAAGTGAAAGATGATGCTTGAGTAGCTGAGCACTGGTGTGATCTGAGGGATCAGTATTTATACCAGCCTTTGTTCTAAAGGCAATGAATGACCATTTCTGTCAGCAAAGGTTTGATCACCAAAGGGATCCTTGATTGCTAGGAGCAATTGAGGGCATCTTGTGCTTGGACTTCTACACCCTACAAAGGAAAGGGTCTTGAAGTGCTTGACTGCAGGGTAAATATTAAATTGCTCCACCGTCAGGAAAAGTTATTTTAAAGGGAAAAAAACACCAGCAGTCATGTCTGGGCTTGGATAGACAAACCACTTTTATAAACACCATCTCCCTACATCTGTCTTCTGAAATAAATATTTGAACAATAAGGTGCTTCATCATAGCTATGCTACTGGAAGGCAAAAAGAGTCCATGACTGTGCAGTGTGTGCCCTACTTTTATTCCATTACACAGATTCAAAGCCTCTTCGTGTGGTATCCACTGTGTTCAAGTTCTGCAAAAACAAAGGGCTGTTTAGGAGAACACGTGCTACCAGCTATCCTAGATGAAATTAGCACAGTTTAAGATCTCTGCATATATAGAGGAATTGTATGTCAGGCATGGATAAAGAATCCTCTAGAAGCACAGTGCACAAATTTCCCACTGGATCCTTCAGGTTATTTTACCTTATCTTACCTGGGTTCACAGCCTCAGCAAGCACATTGGGCAATCAGACCCTTCTGTTGTTTGTGGCATGTATTTTAGTCTTACAGGCTAAAACAGTTTGGTCTCATTGAAGTCTCAAGGTTCAGTGTAAGAGGTATCTGGGTGAAATGTAATGGTCTGCAATACAATGGGAGACCAGTCCGATGTCTGCAATATAATGGGAGACCAGACTAATAATGTTAGGGGTGTGCCCCAATACAAGTGGATCTGTAGAGCAGCACAGTTGCTGCTGGGGACCTGAGGTCTGTACTGTATGTATTGCAGGAGGTTTCACTACAGACTAGTTCTTATCTGGAGCTGTGGACTGAATATTCATTAGTGGCTGGAGCACATTAAGTGAACCCCTGGAGCACATCTTCTGGTTTGGTTTTATTCAAGAGGAATTGCTTTCTGAAAGCGTGTCAAGTTATAAACCAAAGCTCAGTATAAGTCCAGATGATCAGGAGATTTACTCTTCATTTGAACTATAGTGCTACTGTAGAGGCACCCTTAGTGTGCAAGTCTCGCTGGACTTGAGCTTTGTAAGCTCTCAAAGGCAAGTTACTCTATGCGGAGCTCCACAGCATGACTGATCACACACCCCTGCAGACCCTTGTGTCTTGTGATCAGCCTCTGTCAGGAGGAGTTTGGGGCTGTCTGAGCCTTAGGCAGTCTGTCCCCTACTTTTCTAACTGCACCTCCTCCTATGATGTACAGGAACTCACTCCTTGGGTCACCTCTATGTCGCTAACATGGCATCACAGACATTAATACTCACTGGACATAACTTGATAAATGCCCTTCTTGGTTTGTCTTTTCATCACGTGCATTTAAACATCCTCCAGGGTTACAGCATCCTCAAAACTTACAGAAAAACTACCCAGACTTTTTGGAGCCCCATTTGAATGTTCTTCATTTCCACTCTCCACTCTTCCATAGAAATCTCAGCAAAGCCTAGAAAATCCTAACCTCATACAAAGAAAAACTTTCACTCAGCCTTGTAAGCCAAGGTGAAAGTCTAAATGAAGCAGAATGTATAAACACTCTTATTCCCCGTTTGTTTTCTTTCAGTTAAGAAAATCTCAAGGCAGGCTAACTAACATGCCAGGCTCAGCCAAGCTTCTTCCTGGTCAAAGGTTCTTCTTTATTACACATTTCTAGACCTTTGAAAGGAAATGTTACTCCTTTGGGTGTGGGTCCTTTGTGCCTGTGTCCTTTCTAAAGAAGTATCTGTTGAATCTCTGGACAGTATTATAATAAGGGCTAATTAGATTGTAGGCTGCCATTAGCCTTTATGTGCTACTGTGGACTTTATACTCCCTGTCTTTTGAGAGACAAGCAGCAAAGTCTTTTGTGACTGTGGTTGAAATGGGTTTGCAGTGGATTTTATTTTCCTTTAGATTTGGTATTAATTTTTTTCAACAAAGTAAAAATTAGAAGTTTACTAATTTGCCCTTTATATTGCTATATGAATGCAACTTTTTGGTACTTTGTAAAATGTTTACATTGCAGGTTTTTGATTAAATGCATAAATCGTAGTAAGGTAGACTATAAATATGTAAAATATGATATTCAGTGCTAGCCTGTGATTTTTCAGATCCTGATGTTTAAATATTTGTTTATATGTAAACTGTGAAAAGCCTCAACTGAATTTTCATAAGTCACATACTGTAAGTTTATTTGAAAGTGGGAGTTTGACATGGGTCATACTTGTCATTCAGCGGAGATAAGAAACGGCTTTAGAAAGGAGAGAGAGTCCAAAGCACTGGTATGTCTGGCATGGGAAATGTTAATAAATGCTGCCTATTACAGGGGGGCAAAGTGAGATGCCTAAAAATCTGTCAGAGAACTGAGTGGAAAGAAGAACTAAAAAGGTGGGTTTCCCATCCAGTTGTTAATATAAAATGAGTAGCATGATGTTTTTGCTACTTGGCACCTTGGCAGAATAAAGTGTAACATCTTGGAGTCCAAGTTTTAATCTTTTCTATGCAGGCTATCAGATGAGAATGCTTGAGAGTTTTTTGGTGGTGGTGTTTTTTGCTGTGGTTTTTTTTGTGTTTTTTTTTTTTTAAAGGAATAACATTTGAATTTCTGAACAGCATTGTATTTTGTGAATATCAAAGATATTGGTGAATATTGGTGAATGATCTCTGAGAGGTGTTTTGAGACCCGTGAGGTGCCTTTTCTTAAGCAATCGCTTTAAATGCAAAGGACTTGTTTACAAGGAAATATGCCACAAGCAGTTGCCTCCAAAGCAATAATAATAAGCATAATAATGCATGCCTGAACTCATAGGAAATTGGTAATACTGCCTGCCTCATCACAGTGTATTCATGATGATACTGCAATTTCTAATATTTGAGGCAGAGTGTACAAACTGTGCCAAGGTAAGTGTACTTGGATGTGTGGGAGTGTGACTCCCACATAAGCAGACATGCAAAAATTAAGCTTCCTTGCAATGGACATAAGTGAAATTATTGAAATATCGCAAGTTAAAAATCAACAGGAAATTATTGAAAAACAGCTTGCCTGTGCCTAAGAGAAGAGTTTTTAGAAATGTTCTTGATTGATACGTATATATTTAATATATAGTTCTTCAGTCAGATGAACTATCACTTGGGTAGTAAATGGCCCCACATATCAAAATCTTTGGTGAAGACAGTTATCTGCTGTAACCGGGCCCATTGTTAATACTACTAATAAAGCTTAGGCAAGTTTTTATTTCTTCATTTATTTTGAAGAGATATAAATGATAAAAATTGAAGGATGGAGGAAAAAAGATAATAAAAATGAAAAGACCACATTTATACCAGGTATAAAGAGCAATATGTTTAATAAGACTTCTGGAGCTACTTGTTTGTATGATGACTGATTATTGCCAATTTAGTTTCAAGTTTAGTTTTAAGAATTACAGTGAAGTTACTAATTTGGCATATTTTGTACTGAATATTCTACTATATATATATATATATATATATTTAACAATGGGAAATAGAGCTGGAGCAGAGATGACCAGGGGATAAGTGGAACAAAGTTTGGGGCAGCTGGAAATTCATTCATCCTCTCTGCAAGTTAAACTTTGCTTTATCCTGAAAGACCACGAACTTTCTTGCTATAAAGGAGAAATGGGCAGATAAAACTTGCTGCGTTCATCTTCCCTGTTGAGTTAGAATTTCCCAAAGTGATGATTTTATAAATAAAAAGCCTTATTGTACAAATCAGGAGTTTTGAATATGTAAGTGAAGCGGGGACTGTGTAAGCAGATTAACTTTTCTTCACATTTGGATCAGGTACATTGTGTGCAACAAAGCTGTTTCACAGTAAGGATTTTATATCTTAATTTCATATGCTTTCTGCTGATTACATCGGTCAGTGTTAGTGCAGGAAGGGAAGGCGGGTGATAGGCCTCTGAGGTGCAGAAGAGCAATGCAGACTGGGAGTATTCCACCTGCCCACAGATGATGTGGCTCCCTGTAAACCAGAGCAAACATTCTTCTGCTGTAGCGTACAGTCTCACAGAGGGATGTAGCATTTGTGAAATGGTTTAGGTACACGCAGTGCACAATTATAAATTACCCGCTGTCCTGTTTTAAGAGTTACCCCTTACACTACATCTACCTATTATCAAATTCTTGAAAAGGCTGGATATGCAATATTGTTCAGGAATATCAGTGAACAGTAAAAAAGCAGAACTGCTTGCCATGGGGAAAGATGAGTCAGCTTCTTATGCATTAAAAATGTGCAAAAGAAGACAAACAGAATTTCCACAAATAATTATAAAGCCAGAAAATTTAACCCTGCGTGTAACTGTGTACTGAGTGTCTGCCTTCTCTTAGACCCTCTTGATAGAAGACAGTCCTGACATAACAATTGTTACCGGGTACCTTTGAGACACATGAAATTCCATCTGAACATAAGAAAACGCTGTTTACTGTCAGGATGGTTGAACACGGGAACAGGTTGCCCAGAGGGGCTGTGGACTCTACATCTGTGGAGATACTCAAAACCCAACTGGGACACGGTCCCGGGCAACCTGCAGTAGCTGACCCTGCTTGAACAGGGGGAATGAACTAGATGATCTCAGGAGATCCCTTCCAACCTCAACAATTCTGTGATGCTGTGGGGCAAATGGAGGTACATATGTGACTAATGTATAGCTCACCAAGTTTGCCTCAACTTTCTAGATTATCTTGTTAAAATCAGCTCTCTAGTGGCTTAAATCGTCTAAGTGCATCACCATGCTACCTCCTCTGAACACCTGGGCAAAGGGGTTAGAGGTGGGACGAGAAACAAGGAATAGGAATGATGCAGGTGCCCCACACCAGTTCTGTAGCATTGCCTGCATAAGAGAGCTATATTATTGTTAATTTGTGCTGGAGATTTAATATGTGTAGTTTATGAATTGAATTGGAATAATTCTCTACCCCTAAATCACCAATCAAAAGTTGTAGGATTATTTATCTGCACCCTATCTCTGCCCCAAATTCTCATCCATAAAACTGGACTAGTAAAACTTCGTCTTGTGTCCTGACTAAAAGTTCATCTTAGCAAGAACTATTTCTTCATTTATTTTAAAATTATAAATATGTAATTATACTCACCCAGTTACATCTTGAACTTCTGAAGAAACCTGAGATATAAAAAAATACAGTATTTTCTTAAACAAACAACAGATTCTTTTCCATGACAACTAACTCTAATGGGCAGCACTGGAAAATAGAGTAAGTGTGAAGTGTCTTCTATTGTGATTCGGTGAATAATTTTCTGGTTCAGCTGCAGTAAGGTTTAACTGATCAAGGGAGAGCAGTAATACACACCTAATACAACAGCCAGGATACAGAGGGCATTTCATTCAGTAGCAGAGAGACAGCACTGGCTAGCAAGGACAATAGTAACCAAACACCCATCTCAAAAGATTTGGCATAACCATTTTTTTTAACTAGTTTGGCTTTGATGACTTTGCAGAAGCTTGTATTGCGTTTGGGCTGCCAAGCAAACCTGGAGGTGCCTACTGTCATCTGCTCGCCCCCCTGCAGGAGATGCTTATCCTTGCCAACTTCTCCTTTCTTGGTAGGAGTGACTCTCAGCAGAACGCCACGCTTCTGGCTTTTTGCGATCTGCCAGACAATACAGCAGTAACCAGGCTCTCTCTGTCACCAGCTGGAAGCTGTTGTTCTGTCTAATTTTTTATTCTAGTGCTCATGCTCAAAATGTCTTTTACACAACTTGCAGAAACTGTGTCGTTTTCACTGTGTGTCTTTCCCTTTGACACAATCTGCTGCTGAAGGCTCACAGTTCTCTGGGCTAACAATGGCAGGGGGTCTCTACCGTGCTGTGATGATATTGCACTACAGATGGATCCATAGGATGGTTTTCCTGGATGCTGATGCTTTTTTTTTTTTTTGTTCCTCCATTTATCATAAACGTTTGGCCAAAGCCGATTCATATTCTGGAAAAGTAGAACATGAGCAAGAAATCTTCGGGTAAGGCACCTTTATGACTCCAGAGTATCCTTTTTTTCCTGCCTTCTCCCTCTTTAGTTCAGTCCATGGCTATGCTGATGGATTAAATCCCTTCCTTCTTCACTCATTTACACTCTTCCAGCCTCCTTTCAAATCTTGTTCTTAGACACACAAAGCCACTGTGGATATAGTAGACAGAAAACTATTCCTGTAATTTCCTCACTTATTAATCTGCCATGTGTCTGCATTTCCATAACTAAAAGCCTCTTTTTAAATCAGCTTGAAAAAAAAAATCCACAATAAAAATCTGAAAATGTAAGTGAAAAGTGAAAATCTGAAAATGTATCACATATTGATGTGATACAAAAACTGAATTGCAAACTAGGTTTAGGGAAACAACCATGAATAACTTTCTTTACTGTTTGTTCAGCTTTGTATATTTTTATAGTCTGATGATCATTCGAGATTAATTTCAGAGGATAGAATGATAATATGCTTTAAAGGAGAAAAGTAAGGGAGAAGCAGGAGGTCTAGACCAACCTTCAGAAAGAAACCAGCTGTACAGTAGCGCATATCTGAGCTCTTAGATAAATTGCCACAAACACATGTGTGAATAAATGAACACATTGAAATGACTTTGAACTTTCTCACAACCACTTTTTTCTGTATTATGATTATCGCTACCCACTTGCTGGAACAAAAATAAAAATCAGCTACCTCATGGGAATTTCTCTACAAGCGAATGAAATAACCATAATCCTTGCTTTCCTGAATGACAGAACTGCTGCAAAATATACGTAACCACTGCAGAGGACACACTGGAATAATGGGTGTTTGCAAAGAAAAACTAGTACTTAATATCCTTGGGAAAAGTTTGGCTGCCACAGCTCCTGCCCCCGAATCTCAGATTCAGTAACTGAATGAACTAACCACAAGTCACTTTGCCATCGTTTTCTGTTTATAGAAGGAACACAATTGTATACATTTCACAGATGCATCATGAGGAAGTTCAAGCAGGTGTGAAGCAGCGGTATTACAAGGCTTAACAATATGATTACTAGCTAGTAAAGTGCAATCGACTAAACCAGAAGAAGAGAATGAATTAGGATGTCTTTGCTGGAAGTAATCTCGGGGACTGTAAATATGATAATTAGGATACCTTTGAAAGCCTTTAGGTGCCCTTTTGGAGAATATTAGCTGGTAAATCTGACTAGTTAAGCTAGTAATTGGCAATTGCTAGGGATAATTGAAAATGCACAAGACTTCAATTTTTTGCCAAAATATTCATGTGAATGGGGGTGGAAGAAATCCTGTTTATGAACATTTTGCAAAAAATATAACCTATTTTCAAGCATCTTCAAGTCTTGCATGTACTTACGCAGCCACTGACCTAGCAGTCACTTAGCAGACCCTTATCACTTATAAGCAACCCAGATGGCACACTGGGATTCAGAACCCAATCTAAATCCTTGGAAGACTCCATTTAATTTTGTCTGGTTTAGATTAATCACAAAACTGTCCTCTCTCTTTATGTTTTCTGAACCTAAGTGGTCCAAGGCTTGAGAGGTTTTTTTATTTTGTTTTCTTTTTGTTTGTTTGTTTGTTGTTGGCATCTTAATATAAGAGATGTCCTTCTTATCAGAGTAAATGATATCATGAATGTTTCCAGCAATGATTGGAGAGAGGAATTTTTAAAATTTCAGGCATTCCTGTTGGAAGCTGAGGAAATTTCGTATTTTTCACCTTGTCACTGAAAACATATCCATGTATGTCTGTTATCCTGGCAAGGGATTCACTTTGGGACAATAGCTTGCTGCTTATGTTAGAACTGAACAGAGTATGATGGATTCAGATGGAAGAAATCCACGACTTACTTTCAGGACCAACATGCCTAGTTAATACCTTATTAACTGCAGCATAATGATGTGTCTCCTCCCGGGAATTACTGGTCTGTGATGAGGATAGGGTGTGATGCAGGTGAATGCAAACTACTAACATTCAGCATTAGTATAAATTTTAAATGGTTACCTAAGTCCCTATGAATTGAATCATCTTAATGTAGACGTCATCTTTTTAAGATATTTAATATACTGGGAACATTTAAGTACTATGTCTTTTCCACTTATTTGATATAGTTCTTCTATCCTTCATGAATAAATTAGCATGCCTAAATAACCCTGTACTACTTATTATTAGAATTAGTCTATAAATGGTTTCCTGATTCAACTAACCATCTAAATTTGTGTCCAGTTTTAACACCTTCAGGGTGTCTGAGGTGAAAATTTGACCCTTCTTCTTCTGAATTTAATGTGTATCATTCCACTGATAATGATACATGATCAAGCCTGAGCTCATGTAACATATTTATTCAAGGCCAGTGTTCTGGCGTCATTAGAACATTAAAACCAATGCATAGAGTGTAGTTTCTATGCCACAACTGGTACACAATACATTTTGAGTAACATCATTCTTCTCTCAGTATGAGCAGATATTCTTAGTTTTCACTAATGTGCCAGTAAATTGAAAGGGAAAAGAAATAAATGAGCAGAATATTAAAGCAAAACAAAAAGCCGCTCCGAAAGAAAGTGTGCATGCAAATGAACGTATGTAGTAGTGGCAGGAAGTGGCATCCTAAGTCCTCTGCCTTTTTTCCAGGTTTTGCATTATTGTCTAAACTCTCAAATTATAGCAATGGAACAAATAATTTTCATACAATCAAAACAAAAGCCAGAGTTATTAGGTTGAGCAGATATACCATGTGGAGTTTGTTACCATTTGCTAATTTTCAATTCGTTTATTAAGATCAGCTCTCATTTTTTAATTTTCAGTAATCAGTGTCACTCTGTTATGAAAGCACCTCTGCAGTCTAGACAGTACATACTCATTTATGTGATAAATAATGGATAAACACTGAGTGTGCCATTAGCTGTTAATGCAGTAGATTGATTCCCTGCAGCACATACTCCCATCCTTGCTTTAGCACTTGTGCCACCTGCCTCTTGCACTTACTGTATGATGCTTCAATAATGCGAATGGGGTTCCCTGATCATGCTTAATTTAGCTCATTTTTATCATCACATAAGTAGGTTGGCATTACTATGACAGATGTGCAAATCAAAAGGTGCCTCACTACTACCTTTATGATTGCTATCACTACTTTATMCAATGTTTTTAGCACAATACAGATTACTTGTGGATAACCAGATAGAATCAGTAGACCTATTTTCTTTCCACAGATTTCCATTTTAACATATCACTACTGCTTTGGCCAAATGGCTGGGACAAAGACAAGTTATTTCAAGTCTCTGTTCCCATTTCCTTCAGCTGTAGGAACAGGGATTCAAAGAGAATTAAACCAAATAGACAGATATCAGTAAGTCACCAGCGCAGGTTTACATTCAACCAATATTTTGAAGGAACTCAAATGCGAAATTGCAGACCTGCTGGCCAAGTTGTCTCACAAATCCATAGAAACGGCCACTATGCCAGACTGCCAGTGTAACTTCCATCTACAAAAAAGGCTCTAAAAGAGATCTGAAGAACTGCAGACCGATGACTGACTCCATTCGTCGTTAGATCATAGAGTATATCTTGCAGAGCAAGATACTTGATCACATGGATAAACATCACCCGTTGGGAAGAAGTCATCATGGCTTCTTTAAAAGGAAAGGCCGTCTCAATCACCTGCTGAAGTTCTGTGAGGGCAGTCAAGCACATAGATAAAGGGTATTCAGGGGACATAATATTTTTAATTTTCAGAATATCTTTGATATGATTCCACACCAGTGGTTATTACAAAAGGTAATTTTCCACGGGGATGGAGGAGGTGTTCTTTTATGGACTGAAAGCTGGTGAAAGGATTGGGCAAACAAAAGAGTTTGATGATCACTACTAAGGGTGGGGTCAGTTACTGGGGTTCAGTGATTTAAGCAGTTTTATTCAACACCTTCATCAGTGACATGTAGTAGGATGTATGCAGTGAATTCTCCAAGACTTCTTTTTGGGCAATGAAATGCAATGTTAATAATAAGGAACACGAAGAACAACTTGCTAAGTTGGGTGAGTAGGCAAGCAGGTGACATACTAGCTTCAGTGCAGACTCTATGCAGAAATAATCTAAACTCCATGCCTGCACAATGTGATCTGAAAAGTTTTTACTCAGAGAAAAGATCTTGGAGTTACCATTGATGCTTCCTTGAAGTCATCAGTTCAGTGTGAGGTGGCAGCCAAAAAAGCCAATAAAAGGTACATCATCAGGAAAGGGTATTGAGAACAAGACAGGAAACACATTGCCATTTATAAGATGTCCATGGTGGACTCAAAAAAGATATGAAGAAAGCATTTAAAATGGTTAAGGAGAAAAAGCAGCTGTCTCATAAGAGACTAAAAAAAATGGGAATTTTCACTTAGGAAACAAGAGGGTTGAGGGATGTATGATATAAATCATGAAGATGACAGAATACTAAAACTAAGAGACAGTCAATGAAACTAGAACATTAGTTTAAAATGTATTTTAAAAGTACTACTTTACGAAGTAGATAGTAAATCTCTGGAAAATGTTGCCTCTCCCAAAATTGTATCTCCTTCTGACACAGCTAGAGAGAGAATGTTGAGCTAAATGGACCACTGCTCTGAAACAAGGGGCTATTCTTATTCTTATATTCTGGTGCAGCATTTGAGGTTAACCTAGGAAAGGAAGCACCCCACTTGCACACCTTTGTCACGGTTTTCAGTCAAAAACAGGAAAATATGGAAAAAAATGTGCTTCTTCACACACACAATGCAAAGATAGATCAGCAGAATAGAGGTGCTGCAGAAGTCCAATGTGTGTCCCACAAATAAAAAAGTCAAGGGCCCAGGGCAGGAGATGAAGTACACATGAGATGAGGAAAACAGTTTTTAGCCTCGCTAAGGTCTGTGGATGTTATAGCTATGAACAAGTTTTCTGCATGATGCAGCAGTGTGCCTCAGCACTGTCGATGCACAGTAGTTGACTGATGTGAGTGTTGTTATTCTTATGTGCTTTGGACATTTTTGACCCATGACAATGCGTTAGATATGGCACAGTGATAGATCAGGGCAAGCATGTCTGCGCAGATGCATGATGACATGTGCATAAGTAGAAATTTGTGATTGTAATGCGATTCATTATGTACTGATTGTTCAACAGTGTTTACATATAGATTTGTTACAAATACTTGTATATGGTTCAATTAAATAAAATTCTGTTGTAGATTCTAGCAGTCTAACTAATGATATATTTTTTTCCTCACATAGTGCCTTTGTGTTTACTGGGTGGTGTTCTTAAGATGCTCCTTACTTTTGATAGCACATTGCATGTCATCTCTTTATGGGGATTACAATATTCAAGACCTGCTATCCTGTTTTACATGGATCCCCCAATTCCCAGTGTTCAAAGAAAGAGGTGTATGGCTGCAGCTGGATAGTGAATTACCATCTAACTGCTGGTCTGTAAGGAGATATATCAATAACTTAAATGTGAAAAACCTTTTTGTTTGATCTGTAACATTATGTTGTAGGAAAGATGGGTGAGGGAAAGCAGAGGAAAGGATGGACACAAGCAACTGGAAAATGAACTCTTTTCCCTGAATAATCCAGGGGTTAAAGCAATCACCAAGTATATGAGAAAGTTTCGTTCAGTTCTTCCCGGTAGCAGAACAGACTAGAATCTGTAGTTCCCACGTCTTATTCTTTCCAAATGCTAGAGAATGTTTAGGTGGGGAAGGGTTCTTTTCATTATTTTTGGTGACTGTGTACTTGGATAAATAAGAAAATAATCTTTATTTTGGAGATTAGCATTCATGTTTCATCTCTGAAGCAGGACTGAGGGCTTATTGTGACCTTGGCTGCTGACAGCTTGTTTTATGCGAAGGAAAAAGTATCAGCAGTAGAAAATTCAATACCCTATAGCTTAGCCATCAGGGCTCTCATGTAAAGATAGTGGGAGAGCTAGTTTGAATCTATTGTCTGCCTCATTCATATATATCCATGACTTTTTAACCTTGTAGTTAGGTTCCTCTCTCTGGCAAAGAACTGAACTTGTGTTGCTCATATCTTGGGTAAGCATTTTGATCCTTACGTTATTAACTAAAAAAGGGGGAGGAAGGGGAAGAAGGATGCAGGGAAAAGCTCCCTTATTCCTGTTGCAGTTCTGTGAAGACAATCCTCTCCACTTCCCAAAAGCACCTTGCAGTCAAAAGTCTTCAAGCATTTCAACTAATATTTGCAAATAATTTCAAGACTATTAAAAATGCATTTTCATGAATTTAATATTCCTTTTTTACTTGCTTAATTCTAAGTTAGGCACAGCTAACTCATTTTCCCCCTGGATGGGCACATGTGACTTTCCTGAGCACATGAAAGAGTGTTAGCAGAGAAAACTGTCTTTAAAAAATAGCTCTACCGAGAACATAGTAAAAGCTCATTTGTGTCTTAGTATGCCAGAGCCAATAACTATGCAGTATGGCCAGAGGTTTCAGGAGGTCTCCAGCACTTACAGCTGTAGTCCAAAGGAGCTAAGCATGTGAAACAGTCAGGTTAGTGTAAATACATAACAGAAATACAGGGATCCAATCTGATACATCTCTTGAGTTCCACGTACTCTGAGACAGTTCCCCAGATTCAATTCCTCACAGGGAAAATTGCTACTAGAAGGTACTTATTCAGGAAGAATTACTGCATCTTCTTCTCAAGTCCATTTGTCTTTTCTATGGACACAATGGAAAATTAATTTTTTGAAAGGGTTTGAGTCAGAAAACTGACTCTTTTTTTTTTGCCAGCACTTGCATCTTGCAGAACTATTAATATAAGAATATTAGATATTAAAATTGAAGTTCATGAGGAAGATTTCAAAGCAGTACCACTGGAACAAAACCAAACATTGGGATGAATGTTGTTATTGAAAATTAGACAATTATTGCTTGCCAGAAGAACATCATTCACCAGCAGTACCAGAAAATTTCCAGTTTGTATGGCTAAAGCTTGACTGGCAGGGCTTAAGCAAAAGTTCAGTAAGGAATCAAAAACCTCACTAATGCCATGGAGATGCAAGGAAGCTGCCTTCTTTTACCTACATTTCATGTTATTTTTTTATGCAAAACAAAGACTGCCTTGGTCAAAGATATAGGTCATGTTAGTCACACTGGTCACTTGCATTAAGCCATGTAAGCAAAGATTTGGGTTTCCATTAATAATAATGTTCTTCCTTGGTTAAGAGGAGTCTCCAGACACGGCCCGTGGAACTGATACTTGACACTATCTCCTCCCTTGGTAACAAGAACCTCCTTGTCCAGAGAAACAGTTTCCCTTCTCATGAAAATATAGACTGGACTAACTGGAAAATACACCCCGTTGGGGCTGTTGACAGCCCCAAGAGCAAAATCTCTGCCTGTTCAGATAAGCCAGAAGGTTCCTGCCCCGCCAGTATCTTGACTAATGGTTGCTTCCTAGAGAGACTGATTTTCATCTAAGGTTGCAGCACAGTTCTCCTGCAAGAGATGTGTCCTCACCAGCAGGTCAGGCCATGACCGGCTGGCTAGGTCTGCCCAGCCTAGACTCTTACTTCCCCAGCCGTGGCCCTGCACGCCTGGCTGCAAGCACGTCTGGAGCTGGCCCCGAGAACGCGTGGTCCTCCGCCTGCCAGGGGATGACAGACAGGCTTGTGCGGGCCGTTGGCCGGCCGTCTGCAGGGAGAAAGCAGAGGGGGCCGGGAGCATGCCCTGGTCGTGGCTGCTCCAGGGGCGGCTCTATCACTGGCCCCCAGAGCAGCTCCTCGTCCCTGGAGTTTGGGCCTGGAGGTACGCCTCGGAGTAAGTCACAGGAGTCGAGATCCTGCTTGAAGTAAATCTGGAGAAGGACCAGTGCTCCCACTGTCCCTTCAACTTTCCCCCTCCCATCCAGGATGGAAAGAAGTGCAGGACCACCCTGTGAGCCACAGCTTACAGGGTTCCTGCTCAACCCCAGGGCAACCTCACCGGAGGAAACCAGGCAATATGTATTTATCTTTGCTGCATACATCATAAAGTATACTTAAATAATGTAATTCAGTTGATCACTGAATGTCCTTTTGCTTAAAAAGAGGGCTAAAATGTGAAAGACTAAATGAAGTTGACATCTCTCTGTCTCTATATATGCACAAACTGATTTGACTGTACTAAAACATAGCAAAAAAGATCAGAATGTAAATCCATTCAGTTCAACCAACAAAAACTATTTCCTCAAAGGACCGTCAGAAAAGGATTCACTTTTATTTAATCTATTCATTTTGTGGGAGAAAGCTACATTTCTTATCCTCAAATTAAATTTATTTACCCACGTGTAAGGGAAAAAAACTGAGCCTGAGAGATGCCCTGAGATCTAAAATTCGGTAGATTTTGCTTCTGGTTCCATTAGATTCTTTCCTTCTTGAATTTCAAAAACTTTTAAGCAACTGAGTCATGCTACRTAGGAAAATTACACAAAACAATCTGACTTTAGAAGAATGATTGTTACGGCTGAACCTTGGAAAAAGCGGTAAGAGGCCAGTTTAAAGCACTAGGCGTATCTTATTGTCAGTCTTATAGCACTGAGCTACGTTCAGCTGTGATAGTCTTCTCTTCTTGGCAGGTTTTCATACTGCATTCAGGAAAGCAAAGTTATTTCAGGCTGAACAGCAACAACTATTCATGTCCTTCGAACACCACGTCCCATGTATCTTTACTGTCAACTAATCTGATTCGTGTGTATAAGTTATTACCCTGTCAGTTTATTGGAAAGGACCCAGTCATACATCCTCTTACTTCAGGGGAAAATCACAACAGCCTTAAGAAAAAACTTGCACTGAGTACCACGATGTGGCTGATACCAGAACAATGGGAGCAGTTGGCAAATGAAAGCAGCACAGTCCCTTCCTTCCCATGCCAGCCCATCGGTGCTGTGACTTAGTTTATCCCAGTGGACTCCTGATGTCCTGGGGCCTTGGGTGTTTGTTCTGGTTCCTTGCCTGTAATCCCACCTATGGAGTAAGATATCAGACTGAGACTGGGCGCCGGTTAAACTTGGTGCTGATCCTACCACATTCTTCCCCAATCGCATGAGGAAAGTGCAGGGCAGTGATAGAAATCTCCGCTCTCTGGGTATCAACCAACATATGCCACCTTTGTGCCTGTGAAAGCCAAGTTGTACTGCCCTAGGAAGACGCTGGGAAAGCATTTTATATATATATATATATATATGGGAGGCAATTGCTGACAATGACAGCAATTCTTTGACATCTGTCTTCTGATAAATAGAATCAAGTTCTTGATTCCACTTGCCGTCCTATATACAAACCCCACCCATGTGTGGTGGAAATGCACCAAAAAGGAGGCAGTTGCAGCTGCTCTATGAGAAAGGTGACAGAAAGCACCAGGGAGGTTTGCTCCTCCTGATTTTCTTGCCTGCCATCACAAAGCAAAGTCATAGTCTTTTAGCTTCAGCTTCCCAACTGTAGGAAAGGCCTGTTTTCTTGCTTGTACAGAAGGCTTGGGAGAATAATCTTTTTAGAAGCAGTTGCACACTACAGCAAGAGTAGCCATAATAAAGAGACAACCTCCACCAGCAAAATCTTCAGGGGAGCCTGGAGTTGACTTTTAGCTTTATCCTACATTTTAGCATGCATGACATAGACATGTATACAGTGGCATATGTAGCACTTTTACAAGAAATATCAGGCTTTTAAAATAGTCAAGTCAATTAACTGATATGAAAACCATATCTCTGTCCTCAGAAAGATATAAATACACGTTTCTGTTAAATAGGTAAAAAACTACCTTTCTTAAAATTCTCTTTAGTAAATCTCCGACTTTATTCTGTCCCTTCTAAATATTGGAAGTCTCTTGTGAGGAGCAGTCTCAATCCCAGTCTGTCCCAACAGACTAGCACATGCATGTTCAGTCAGCGCTGGCAGGGCTCTGACTCTGTGGGAGCAAAGACAACACGATAGTCTTGTCATCTGGAATATCCATTTAGTATCCATTTCATATCCTACTTTTTCAAATATTTTATGTTTCGTCTTCATTGCTGTTTTCTTTAAYCTAAGTCCTGTAAAATCTGAAGGCAAAAATATGTAGTGAAGTTTCACAGTGATCAAGGATTATCTGACTAACGGAACTGTGATGTGTTAGAAAATACCTTGTAGCCCCTAAAGAGAAAAAAAAATCAATCACAGAACCTATGAAAACATCTAACTATTCTTTCATAAATTGTTTAGCTGTTTTACATGTTATAAAAGTCAGTTTATCAGAGCTATAAATAACAGTACAGCACACTAAAAGTCAGATTAATGTATACCAATACAAAATGTATTCCATCAAGCAGTACAGTCATTCATGTAGATAGCTTTAGTCAGTCTATTACTAACCTGATTTGATACTCAGGATACTTATAATGGATTTAATTTGGTAATAATAAAGTATTGCTTATGCTAATGGTGCTATCCAGATTAATAGGTTTTAAATGGTTAGTGCTATTTTATTGTCTCTTCCTGACTAATGAACTAGTCTATATATGCACTGTACATGGAATGATGGAGACCAATAATTTAAGCAACATCATTACAATGGTATCAATATGGGACATCTGAAAGGTTTTTTTCTTATACGTTAAAAGGTAAAGTTGAAGTTTATGAAGGAGAAGTGCTCTCCATGTTTAATGTGTGCAACAGAAACTGTAAATAGCTGACAGAACACTAGGAAATTGGTACTGTTTGAGTGCCTCACCACTCCTCACTCAAACCATCTGTCAGGCACTTCTTCAGGAAAAAAAAAATCCACAATTTTTAGAAATGTTTGTTCTGAAAATGCAAATTAATATTTTATTTATTTCCAGTCACACAGATGGATCTATTTCTTACACTGTGCCTGCGTGGAGATATGGTGCTTATTTAACTACTTCAGAAGAAGTTTGTGAAGGTTCAGGTGGCCCATCCAAGATAAGTTTGAAATCTCTGTTTAGCTTTGCTAAAGGAGAAGGAGTGGAGTGGATGAGGACACACAGAGTGCAGTTTGACAAGTGTCTTCAGCTTATGTCCAGCTCAGTTGCAGATGCTGAAWAATCCAGTTTTCTCCTCGCCTCTCCTGCTCACGTCCTCCAGCCCCCATTGCAAGTGCATTGCAGGTGCCGCTGACARCGCAGCTCACACCAGTACTAATGCCAGCGGAGGAGCGGTGGTGGAACAACAGGGCCAGGGACATCGGGAAGGGGAAGTTTTAAGCTTTAAGCAGCTTGTGAAACTTTGCTGCGGAGCCCCAGCTCAGCAAGCTGCTCAAATATATGCCTAACTTGAGGCACAGGCTATTGGTAAGAAAATATTGAAGCATATGCTTTAACTTAAAACACTTTATTAAGTGCTTCCTGAATTGAGATGATTTCCTTCTCAGTATTTCTTCTTTTCCCATACAGCATAATTTTATTTTTTCACTCCCCACCWATATGCACTTCATTTCCCTCTTTGCATATTGCCAGCGATCCCTTGACTTTCTGATTGCATATCTTTTCATTCTCTTAGGCTACTTCTGTCTTAATGTGTAATGCAGGGCCAGGGCATGGTTCTAGCCCTCTGCATGCAGTCATGTATGTTGTTCAGCAGTGAACGTGTTTCCTGGCAGGGTTTTGGCTTGTGCCAAACAGCAGTCTGCCAGATAGACACACCTGAGCACAGCCTGGGGAATAGCACGGGCTCAGGGCTGTTCCTGCCAGGGACTGTGTGGGATGCCACTCTATTTTGGGAAGGCATTAAAGATGCAAGGCATTAAAAATGCAAGTCCTCAGGGACAGAGAATGGGCCCTAGCCTGGTTCATTGACTAGCATAGCTATAGCTTTGTTGTCTTCYGTGTTGTACAAATCTGTTTGAAAAGTAATAAGAACCAAATTAAAAAGTCCAAATATATTTAAATGAATTTGGATTCAGATTTCCATACCAGCCTGTTCTGGCATCAGAACTTATGGTATGGAGGGAAAATCTTCTTCTGCACCAATTCTGACTGCTGCACTGTCTCCTGTGGCCTTGGAGAGGCAGATAAGRGAAATAAAAAGCTTGCAAGTACTGCACTGTAAGTCAGCTAGTCAGTCYAAGACAATGTAATTAACGATCCCAAACTGTAGACAAGTTTAGGTCACCAGCTACCTGATTTGTTGGCCCAACTATTTCTTTAATCAGAAGAAGGTTTTATTSTTGTTTGCACTAACAGCATTTCACTGAAGCCAAACTCAAAACTTTCTGTTTTCTCAGGACTTAGGTGTTTGTTAATCTTTCCACAAATGTTCTTCTTCTGTTGTGGTAGCTTGAATAGCACAGAGTACACAGGCAATAACTTCTTATATTCAACTAAATGGGTAATGCCTATGTAGTCTCTGAAGTCCTGTTGGGATGATACTGGAGGACTAGCACTGATGAGGACTAGCAAATCTGTCAGGCTGGTTTACTGTCAACACAGCCACCTATTTTGAACTGTGTATTATCTCCTCTAATAGACKATTCTACTCTTATTTCCTTTAATTTGTCTGAAGCTATATCTCACCTCGTGGATTCAGCGATTTCCCCCCCCCAGTGTCTCCCACTTTCTTACTATATCTGGCTGCTAKAACATTTTTTACATTTTATTCTTTTGACCAAAATCCATGTTACTTTACACTTCAGGAACATCTGTTGCCTACAGTCATGAACTGTCTAGCCAGTTTTCTTGCTCTGAAACCAAAGATGCAATTTTGATTTTTTGAAAGAAAAGCATTTTGCCTAAACTATTTAACAGACCTTTACACCTACCTAGGACAGAGAAAATAAGACAAAAAGATGGCCTTTAATTTATTGTATGGCTGTGAGTGAGGCTTCTGTGCCCATTGCTCACAGCACACAGGGTTAGCTGCTGCCAACTTTTCTGTAGTTTCAGAAATTTCTGGATTGTTGAAATRTAATTACAGTTTAAATGAAGATGACACAGACTTTAGTTTGCTCTTTTAGTCATTTCTACAGTCCAGGGACCTTGAGCCAGGAAGGAGAATGGCCATGCTGTAAGCCCAGGAATGAATCTCTGCTTATACCTCTTGCTATCCACCAACTGTTTCCCCAGCTGAACAGGCTTCTTGCTAGTTCCTTAACAAAATATTGTTATTACACTGGCAATTACAATTTTTAGCTTTAGGGTAAAAAYGCTTTTTAAAGAGTGTGTCTATGTCCTTATTGACCAAAAAGACAATCTGACTCCTTTTTTTTTTTTTTTCTTTTTCCATCTCCAGTGATTCCTCATAATTATACTGAGACCACAACTAAAATTGTTAACGARCAACATCCAATGAATGCAACCTGTTTGAATTCAGTAGTGTCCACTTATGTGAAAAATCCAGTAATTCTCAGAAAGTAAGAAAACCATGTAGATGCATACTAATAGTCACTGGAGATGGGAAAGTGTTTGTATTAGTGTACTGATTTGGGCCAAATCGTACTTCTCCTCCTAGAGTTGTGTCACTGTCTGTGAGAAAGGATGGAGGGCACAGGACTGTAAAGTCTAGGACACTTAAGCATTTGTTTAACTTTAAGCCCAAGAGAACATCACTGAAATCACTAGGTTTATTCCTGCACTTAACAGTAAGTACACCTTTACRCACCAGTCTGACTTCAGACTTTACTGTACTGTACTGACTCTATGCAATTTTACCCAGCTCCCATTGATGTAAGAATTATTGTGCAGTCCTTAGTGGGTCTTAAGTGATATTAAATAGTCCATTAGAGAAATGTTGTTTCCATTACAGTTTACAATTTTAACATTTAAAGACTATCATTAAAATATGTAGCTTTATAACATACTTTGTAGCAGATTGCTACTTACTGGCAACTAGTCATGTATTAATTTTTCAGAAACATGTTTCCTGAATATGACTAGTGACTCACATCCCTTTCATATCTCTTTATTACAGATGAATGGCATATGGATTCTGAAATGTAAAACATATGCTGAACACCTAATTGGGCTGACAATGGCTCAAAAATATTAGAAGTTCAAAAAATCAGTTAATACAAAGTTTGCTGTCTGGGTATTTCACATTTATAAACTTGTGGTATTCAGAAAATAGAGTTTATATTGATCTTTTAACTATTAGAATTGGTTACATCATGACAAATCAGTATCCTGCTGGAGATCTTTTACCGCATTTCTGTTTTCAAAGCAGAAAATATAACATGGTCTGCAATGTCTCTTTCATTATGAAGAAGAAAAACAGTGCTGGGATGAACTAAAATTTTCCTTGAATGCTTCTCCATACAATATTTGAAACTGAAAATCATGAAAAAGCCCAAAAGTAGACACAYGTTTGCAGAAAGAGAGGCTAATTGTGACTGAAAAAAAATGTATAAATTGGCAGGAAAGTAAGAGCTGCCACTACCACAGCCAGATGAAAGCTCCATGTAATTTATTGTCCTCAATGTGTGGCCAGTTACATCGCTCAGGGAAAGAATTTCCTCTTTTTGTCTCCTATATCTTTTCTGTGATACACCTTCTTCTGCCAGTCAGCAAGTGGTTTAGGGACTGAGCCCCTGGGCATCTGTSTGCATATGGGCTGTAGCTTTAATGGCCGATAATGGACTATCTCACAGCTAATGAAGCGAATCTTGTTTTGAAAACATTCATACTATGGTACCCCACTGCATTCTTCTGCCCCAGGTCCATGCTTTAACYATGTGCTGTGTCAAGAAATGGTTCTTTTTGCTTGTTTTAAATCTGCTATCTGGTAGTTTTCTTGGAGAGAGGGAGGGAAGGAGGGAGGGCACCTTGGTTTTAGATTTTGAGAATATCAGCAAGTGTTCACTTCTGGCTTACCCTCTCTTCACGCTTAATAATTTAATGGATACCAAAGAGATGGCCATCCTTTGTAATCCACAGAACCCTTCCTGCACCCGAGAGCGCTGGCGGCTGGCACGCATGCCTGGGGAGTTGCATGGCAGGGGGCTGGAGGAGTGGTTCGCAGCTAGGAAAAGCAGCCGGCTCCCTAAGGGCTGCCACTGCGGCAGCCACCGCTGGCTCGTGCCCTGCCTGCCCGAGGATTTAGCCCACGGAGCAGTCCCACTGGGAGCACAGCGGGCAGAAAATGACCAGAAGTGCATTCGGTATGTGCCACCCTAGATTTCTGTGGCTCTATAGCCTTTTTATCCCTTTGGTTTCTGAATAACTCCCAATAATTGCTCTGTCGTCTTGGCCAGTGCTGAACACTGAGCTGATTGATAGTTTTGCAGAATTGCCCACGACGTCTTCCAGACCTTTTTTTGCTCRGTGATAGCTCGTATAGACCCCATGACTGTGATGGCGAGTTTAGAGTTAGATCTCTCCCCATTTTGTGCTTGCTGACAATGAATTTTATTTCCCTTCCCTATCTCCTGCATATGTGAAACCTTGAATGGTACAGTTTCAGGTATTACAGAGATTTTAATGTACTGTGTGACAGGTTGGCTAAGACTGTGACAAAACTGGTAGGAACACTTCAAACTTTTATTATACACATTTTCAAGCTGTAAATACGTTAAGATGTTTATTCTAAAMCATGTTATTTTATTTCTTTACTTTCCAGCTGAAGTTTTGACRAAATTCTTCATGAGAATTTTTGAGAACAATATTTCTTAGGCACAAGTAAGTCCAATACAGAAGTGTGATAAGCTTTAAAGACACATATTTTCTGTTAATTTCAGTGAATCAGAATTCTAGATGTTTTGATTATCTACTGTAATGTACATGAGCAGAATTTAAATCACTGACTCCAAAGAGAAAGGCTCTGATGAGCCTCAAAACTGAAAGTTTTTCAGTTACCCAGTTCCACAGATTTTAATAAAAGCAATTGGTCTTGTTAAAATATTTATTTATGACCCACTATTACAACAGCTGAAACAACATTGACATCTGTTTCAACTTTTTTGATAGCAAAAGTGATGCATTACTCTGCATGAATAACTCAGTGGCATGAGACACAGGTAACCAAAGGACACTCTCGAGGTGTGTCAAACAAGTTATGACAACAAATGTATAAAGCTTCCTTTGAGCTTGTTCAACCGAATGATTAACTGAAGAAAGTGCACTATCAAAGGTAACTACTATTTGGCAGTAAAGGAAGTCCTTCACTCATTTGTTAAAAAAGCCTAACTAATACCTAAACTGCAAATACTGTGTGTGTCAGTATTGTCAACACATCCATGTGTTGTACTGATTATCCCCAAATCTAACCTTTTCTTACAGTTATAGGGATAATTCTTGATATTTATTCCACTTTTGGCAAAAGTGGTGATGTAGGGGTAACACTTATACTTGCTTTCAGACAGAGCATTTATTTTTATCTCAAATTACACTGCTTACACATGGATTAGACGGAACTAGCCCAGRCTGCATTTGCTCATGTCCATCTTCATGACCTTCCAATTGCTGAGTTTACAAACTTTCATAACCCAAAGACTAATTCCTTATTCAAATYAGTAGTGTGAAGGCCTGGAAAGTTCAGGAATGGGAAAGAACTTAAGAAAGTCCAAGTCCTATAGAAAGTGGCTGAGGTCCTTCAGTAGGTGGCACACTTCCCTCTGGATCAGTTGTAAAGGAAGGTATTTGCAGGATGCTCGGGGCGCTGGCCTGTGGGAAGATTCCCAAGATGCAAAACCAGGAGGGCAACCAATGTGGTTAGGAAGGTTCCCATGGCATGTGCCAGAAGAGTAAAGGAGATAGGATAATAGGGCCAAATTCTAGGTAGTTGCAACTTAGTTAATGTCATTTTTCTTATCCAAAGTGCCCTCTGCCATTTTGAGATGCCAAGATATTCTTCTTTACTCTGCTTTCAAGTYGTCACTACTCACTACTAAGAGTGGTCTGCCCCTCTGTCTCTCTCCAGCCCGTACATGAAATTCTCTACACATGAAGCACTCAAGGTTTCTTTGAATTGGAAGACGATGCGAAATTGTAAGTTGCCTATTTGAGAAGAATGCTAAATGCAAGGCTATCAGGTCTAATGGGAATATAAATAGGTAAGCTTTTAGAGAATTGAGTCACTTAATTGGTCAGGTTATATATAACTCAAAAGTTGCTAAATCACGCCAAGTCTTTGGCAGGCTCTTACTTCAGCTCTTCCTAGAAAAAGTGGGGCAAGGAGGGGGAGAGAATGGAGTATAGTATACAAAATGCATAGGAGCTATTGCTTTTTATTTGAAGAGAAATAACCAGTGCCTGATAACATAGCCCACTTGTTAGCAAGGCAAATTATTTTCTCAAAATGCCTAAAACTAAGCGTCTTTCAAAAACTTAATTGGGTTGTGATATTAAAAAGAATGATCAAAGAGAATCTGGCTATAGCACTTACAGGGTTCATTTATCTCATATGAGAAGTGCACATAATCACTTGGCTGAGTTTCCGGTCAGCATTGTAGATTTTCCTATTCAGCTTGCTAATTAGCTGTGAAAAAATGAAAATGAGTAAAAATAATCAAATTTTATTTAAAAATCTTTTCCCAGAATTCATGGGCTTTAAAAAATGTTCCCATGAAAGGGCATAATTTCAGAAAATTCTGCTTTTTCATTTTTCCCCCCTTCCAAGGTCAAGTGATGACATGTTATTATCAAGCTGTTGATACACACAGCATGTTAGTTCTGCATCTGGAAATACTTTATGTGGAGAAAATCACTTAGTTTCTTTTTTTTTTTTTTTTTTTGAGGGAAAGCTCAATATCGCAGAAAAATATTTTTCCTTCAGGAAACAGAGCCATTTGTTCATTACCAGGCAAATAGTACTCCCCTTCCTTTGGGCCCTCTGCCAGAGTTATTTACACACAGGCTTGTTCAAGCTAACCACCTTGGCTTGATACTGTATGAGCTGCCGTGGATAAAGCAGTGCTTCACTGTGACTCCTTTGTGTTCTGTGGAGGAGTCACAGGCACACTCCCCTGTGAAGAAAGATTACCCTTGTTTATGTAGGAGAGTAGACAAACAAGATACAGCAGCCCAGATTCAAGGATCGCACAGGGGGAGGTGTTGGGAGGGTGAATCGGCAGTGTCTTTTTCTCTTTTCTCATAAGATGGCACTTGAGCAAAACGAAAGCAACGCGTACTAATGAGAAAGTGGAATGCTGYGGCTGGAAATACGTTTTATGGTATTAAATGGCTGCTATGTGCAACTCATAGCTGCTAGTTATCTCTGAGAAGAAGAGCTTGAGACGGTCAGTAGAAGGTAGGTATCTCTCAAAATCAAAATCCCCTCAGTTATCCGAATTAATACTGCTCTACAAGCTGATTTTGTGATGCGTTTGGCATCCAAAGTAAAGCAGGAGACAAATACAACCCTTTCAGGACTCTCGACAAATCTTCTGATCTAGGTCAGTCTCCCTTTGCACCCTCCTTCCCAGCCCCAAAACCGCTGGGGGTGCCCCCTCAAGCTCTSCAGGAGTCCCTGAGGAGGGGCCAGGAGCAGGGACCCTCACCCTCRCCGGCCGTTCATCGTCCCAGCATCCAGCTCAGGGCCCTTCTCTCACTCATGAGGGGAGAAAGATCAGATCCGCCAAAGTCCTTTCTCCGTACAGAAGAGGGAGTATACCCCCCTTCCAGCATTGAAAGCCAGCAGTTTTACTGGAAAGCACACAGAGTGCCGAGTGTAACTAGGGAGTTCGAAAAGGCAGGGGTAAGGATGGAAGGGGCAAGGACAGCAAGAGATGTTGCAGTCCAGGCAGTTGGAAAAAGGAGTGAAGGAAAAGGGAAGGAAGCTTCTACACAAATAAGCACGACGCATTTTAAAAAACATTGATAGGAAACTATTGGTATTTGTTTATTTATGAGGAAGGCCATTCCCAGACAGTTTCCAATAGATTTTCTCACTTAATCAAACCTTAAGAAAGAGGGTGCTAAACAGCAAAATAACACCACCAACACTAATTTTAATTTGCACTCCTGCCCTCTGAGATTTTCAGAAAATTGGATACATTTGGTCCATTTTGCTTTACACTATTCACACTGAAATCAATAGATAGTATCAACCCCTTTATAGAAAGGAATTGTCTCCTTTGGTGTGGCTGTATCTGTAACAACTTTGTGAAGAAATAGGTAAGAGCTTGTGGGTACAGGCTTAGGGTCCAAGTAATTTTTCCCAAAGTCAGAAAGGATGAATTGCTTTAAAATTGTTAGCTATTTTAGGAATGCTTATTTAACATTTCAACTCAACTGTACTATTATAGAAAAATTACGTAATGCTTTCTATTATCTACTTTGGGAGCAGCACAGTTTACAAAACTGATGGATTCTGTATGTTCTGAGATCAAACCAAGTTTTCAGAATAATTCATAGTGTGTAATAAACTGTGAATATCATTGCTGAATATTATCATTCTGTACCATGCTCGCTACTAGCGGCAGCTGTGGTGGCCGAGGTCTTTCCAAGCAGCAAGACTGACTTCTTTTCTGATGAATCTGCAAAATCTGTACTTAAATAACAGCTGTAAATCTCACACCTGAAAGCTCCCTTAGTTCCTTTCTCAGTGTAGTTAGAGTGATAGTTTTATTAAATGCTGGATGTAAATGTGGAAAAAAAAATCTAGAGGGAAATGATAGGATGGTATGATGCAAGGACAGCATTATTGTTATGTTGTTGTCACAAGTAGGMGAGAGAAAGTGATTCAGATGTCTGCTGCCTCTCTGTGGAATTACTGGCAGGAGATTGTGAGGAAAACTACCGGGGCATCCCAGCTGGAGTCCCTCTGTGGGACAGCGCTCCTGCCTCCCGCTCCCTGTGGGAGGGGAAAGGGGCATCGGTCGAGGATGAAGGTAAGTTTGCACCCAGTTACACTCATTCCCCTACAATGTTGCACGAAGGGGGAGTGGGCTGAAGGAACCATGCAAAGACCTCCCTGCCTCTTTGGCTGGGGAGGTCTCCTCCAGGCTAGGGAYTCTTGCAGCTGCAAGCTGTACAGCCTGTCATAACCTGCTCCGGGGCTTGAGCCAAACAAATTATGTACGGCAGTTGAGGTCTCTGAGCACATGTGTAGCTTCAGTCTCTTCCCTGGGACCACTGAGATGCCCAAGAGTTGTAACTCCAGCATGTACCTTGCRGAGCCACAGCGAAGGAAATGGCTGTGGCTCAGATGCTGCAATACTGACAGAAAGAGAATGTGGGAAAGGACACAAAGTAAAACATGTTGAGATAACCAACATAATTGGAAAAAGACCCTTATTTTGAAAAGCGTTATGGGGAGAACAATTTTACTTCGCCTTGAGAATAATTGTCAATAAACACTTCATTTAAAATTATTTTGAACATTGAACCTTGTTGCAGTAGCTTCTGTCTCTGTGACAATAAAAATGAACTTCTGAAGTCTTGTGAGGAGAGAAGCAGACAATGCTGGGCATACAGCAAGTCGTCAAATGTGCTGGTCAGGAGTCTGCGACTTCCCAGAGGGGAAGATACTGTCAGCCATCATTTGGGGGCAAAGGTAAACGCAGTTGCTGTGGAAAGCGGCAGGATGGGAAAACCTCAATTTAAAACAAATGCTAAGCACTCCTGTCTCCCATTGACTTATTCTGACATGGCATCAAATAAAGACCACAAGCCCAAGGTCAATATGTTTACTCAGACAGAATAATTCCAGTCAAACAATACTCAGCATCAGGAATGACATTATCACTTACACTGAAAACCAGGAAAACAAAGACAGACATGCTCACAGACTTAACAAGGAGCAAGCAACTCTTTTGTTAGCTGCAGTTCAGTCCTCCTAGTATTCAACATGCTGGCAGGAGCGAGCCTTTTATATAACAGAARTCATCAGTTATCGTAAAATTATGATCACGCGAGGTGCTTGCGCCTGTATCACTCGGGGTGAGTCCCAAGAAACCCTGAGAGGCTCCCGCACCTCCTGGACTGAGCAYGATGAAGCCCTGCGAACCTGACTCGGAGGCCACCAAAGCCAAYAGGGGCCCAGGACCATATTAGGATGACAGGGTATTTATTAATAGATTCTGTGCMCCTGTATCGCCAACCCCAAGCACTTAATTGTTGTTAGTCCCTAAAAGCTGCAGGAATGACTTAAAATTCGTAACTACTAAAACTGTGAAATAATAGTTTTATTTGCCCTAGCATCTGCCGTAAGAACTACTGCTTTCGGGATTTATGCATACGCTCTTTCCTTTTCATCCAGGAGGCTGAGATTTTTTTCTTGATACGAGTCAAGGTAATCTCCGGTGCTAGCACGACTTCCCAGGTCACGGTGGCAGCGCTGCAAGCTGGCATCGCTTCGAATCACCTTACGGCAGCCTTCAAATGCGCTTGAATGGCTTCCCCAAAAGGAAGTTATTCTGCTCTGACAGYTAAACGCAGACCTGCTGTCAAACACCCAGCACGCCCCTGCGCCGCCGCGAAGCCGAACCAGCCGAAGCGGTTCCAGGGCAGGGACCCCCGCGCTGCCGAAGCGGCCGGGCGAGGGAACCGGCCGGGTGAACTTTCCGAGCAGCCGTGGCAAATCTAAGGAAGACAAATGCCGCTCCCCACAACCTCGCTCGGGTGCCGCTAACCCAAAGCCGCGCTTAGCAGCACGACGCACGGTGCCGATGCCGGACCCCGGCCGGGTCCTGGTTCGGCGACGGCTCCGACAGCCGGCGCCGGGTTCGTCAGCCGCGGGAGAGCGGCGGGGCGCTCCCGGGCAGCGCAAGCGCCGCCGGCCCTGGCCCCGCCGAGCGGGTACCGGCCCCGCCGAGCGGGTATTCCCCCCGCGGCGCCCCTGCCCCCGGGGCGGGCCGGCTCCGGGACCGCCGGCTGCTGCGGGACACCGGCCCCGCCCCGCCGCCGGACGTTGCGGGCGCTCATTGGCTGCGGGCGGCCCCGTGAGCGTCGGCGGGGGGAGGTGGGGGCGCGAGCCCCGGGCGGCCGTTAGCCGGCGTGAGGTGGCGGCGGCAGCCCCCAGCGAGGAGAGCGGCGGCGGGGTCCCTGCCCTCGGTCACCACCGGCACCGTCTCGCCCGTCCTCCCGGTAGCACGGGCCGGTCTCGGGGACGGCGCTTGGCCGCGGCGCTGGCGGCGAGAGGCTGTTAAAATAAACGCGTGCCTCTGCGGCAGAACCCGGGGCGGCTGGATCGCCTTCGGCTGTGCTTGCCGCGGGCGGACCCCCTGCCCTCCGGGGCGCCGGCGAGCCCCGCCGTGCCGGTGTGCTGTGCGGCCCCTTTTAAAGGGCTGTGTGAGCCCTTTTAAAGGGTGGTGAGCGAGGTCGGGGGGGCCGCCCGCCCGCCCAGCGGACAGAGCCGTGCCCGGTTTCGGAGGTGCCTGCCGGGGCCGGCCGGCAGGTTGCGAAGCCGGGGCCGGCGGCCGGCACGGGGAGCCCTGGCGTTGTATTGTTCTCCCTGAGAGAGAACGCGGTGGTGACCGGGCAAGAGCGAGGGGGCGGCCGGGCCGGGGGAGGGAAAAAAAAGGGAGCGGAGAGAGGGGGCAGGAGGATCCCGCGTCCGCGCAGGACGTTCTCAGGCCGGGAGGAGGCACGGCTGGTGCGCGGCGAGTCGGGACCGGCTCTCCGGGGAGTTCCCTCGGCGGGGAGGGGGAGGGGGAGCGGCGGCCTCCGCCGGCGGGGAGAGGCCGCGGCTTCGCCCTCCGAAGCCCGGCCTCCTGCCTCCCCTCCCTCCCCGCCTGCACGGCGCACCTCTCCCCTCGCCGCCTCGCGCGCACAGGCACGGGCGGGCAGCGCCCATCACCCCGCGGCCGGGCGCTGCCGGTCGCGCCCCGCTCGCTCCCYGCCGGCGCGCGGGGGGACCCGGTGACGTCACGGGCGGCGCGCTCGCCGCGCTCGCTCCGCGCTCGCCGCCCTGTAACTTGTGTTCTGGGAAGTGGTGCCAGGAATAGCCCGGCAGATCCGCCCGCAGCGCGCGGCGCTCCCTCCCGCCTCGGCCAGGGCGGGCTGCGGCGGCCGGGCCTCCGCCTCTCCCCCGTGCAACACCGGCCCCTCCGCCACTCTCAGGGTGATGGTGGTGATCCTTCCCCAAAAGAGGGAGAGAAATGACCTGCCTTAAGATAAATGCGTGAAACGGGCGCCCCTCGGCCGCTGGAATATCTGTCTGTATATATAAAGAAGCACCGCGAGCCGCCTCACTCCAGGCAAGCCCTTAGCAAAGGAGCAACAAGAGCGCCCGGCGGGATCAGCAGCAGCAGCGGCAGCAACAACAAGGGCAGCGGGAGGGTTTCCCTCCTTCCTCCTCGCTGACTTTCCAGGTGAGCAGCAGCGGCTGCTGCGGGCTGCCCCCTCCTCACCGCCCGCCGCCTGCCCGCCGCTCGCCCCCTGTCACCGGCACCAGCTGACAGCCACGCCGAGCCGCCGGGGGGGGGGCCGGCTGCCGGCGGCGGGGGGCACTCCGGCGACGGGGCTGGGACGCAGGGCGCCGCGGGGCTGGGTTTCGGGCCGCGGCAGAGAGGGCGCTTGCCGAGCGGGGGGACTGACGCCAGCGCTCCAAGTGCCGCCGGAGCAACTGGCGGCGCGGCCGCCGGCGGGCGCCCCCCGGCCCTGKGGCTGCAGGGGTAAATGGAGGGCAGGCGGCGGGAGGCGCGGGGGAGGGCGCCGGCGGGGGAAGCCGGCGGGGCTGTAAAACCGCCGGACCGGTAAGTCACCTCTGTGGCGGCGGCTCTGGGCGCTGGCAGTCCCCGGCACCATCCCCGGGGCACCGCGGCCGGCGGCCCTTCCCCCGGCCCGGCTCGGCCCGGCGCGGGAGGGGGCCGGGGCCGGGGACAGGCCTTTGTCGGTGACACGCCGTTAGGAAATGTGGGGAATACCCAGCTTGTAAGTGTATGCAGATGAGGAGCAGGCTGCCTTGCGTAATCCCCTCCTGTAGCAGGGAATGGGCACGGTCACCGCCGGGGAGAGGCGCCCGCGGGGGGGCCGCCCCGGCGGGGCTCTCTCCGCGGCCTCCGGCGCCCTGCGGGGGGGCCGCCCTGCGGGGGGAGGGCGCCCGGAGCCACCCGGCGCGGCCGCGGCGGCGGGCAGGGCGCCGGGGGGGGACGGGGCGGGTTGCGGCTGCCGGCACGTCCCCGCGGGGGGCGCCGGGAGGGTCGACGGGCACAGGGGGTGTGCGTSCGTGCGGGGAGACCCGCCGCCGTGCCGGGGGTGCGCGCGGGTGTGTGTGAGTGCGTGTGTGMGCGCTGCGCCGCGGTGACTGTTCCCTGAAGTGGGTGGGACGTTGGCCCGTTCCGGGAATGTTCCATGACGTGTAAACGCCACAGGAAGGGGGTTAACGAGGGGCTCGGCCGGGGCCGCCGCCGGGGCCTCCCGCYCTCCTTCCCCCCCGCCCGCCGGCGGGGCTGCCGCGGCGGCGCGGGGGTTGCCGGGGGCACGGTCCCTTATGTAACGCGGGGTACGTGTGCGGCCGGCGGTGATTATGTAAGCGGCACGTCCGCGCTGTCGCACAGGATACCTCACGCCGGCACCGCGCGGCGGGGGCCGGCTGCGGCGGCAGGCAGGCAGGCAGGCAGGCGGGGACCCGTCGCTGGGGGGAAGCGGCGCGGGGAGGCTCTGGAGAACCCCGGTTTAGCCCGGGTGATGGCCCGCACCTCCTCCGCCCGCTCCGACCTCCCCGCCGGGGGCTGGCGGGCGGGCACGGCCTCCCTCTCCGTGAGAGGAGCCCGAAGCGCGGGGGAGGGAGGTGATGTCTGCTCCAGGTGGTGCCCTGAAGAGCTCCGACCCGCCGGTGGGAAAGCCGGCGGGAGGCCCCGCCGCCTCAGCCCGCCTGGCCCGGGGTCTCGGCCGGCCGGAGGCGAGCCCGCCTTGTCTCCGCGGGCAGGCGGCCGGGGCTCGCCCCAGGACAACGATAAAAGTCCTCCGAGCTTAATTTCCCAGAAAGAGAGTTGTCTGTTTTTTTTATTAGTTGGCAGCAATGGTCAAACGTTATTTTGAGGTGGCTTTTTTTCCCCTTCGTGTGGTAATTGCAGGAATTAAACTTCTACTCAAACATTAAAGGCTTTTTTTGTTACAATAATTCATAAATACCTTTTAAATTAAACTAATAGAAATACTAATGAGTTTCAGCAGAAGTATTTTGCTAAATAATTTCCCTTCTCATTTTAAAATGAAGTCAACTTTAATATAAAGCCTGTCTGGTTTTGTATGTTATTAAATAATAYAGAAAACATTTTATGCCTACTTAGTCAAGGGTGTTACTTCTCCCCCAAYGAGTCTGTACTGTGAATTACTATGAAAGAAGTAAATCAAGTGGTCGGGGCGGCAAAAGCAACCCATGAGTCAGTAGGTCCGCGTTACTCTGCTCCACGGAGCTGTGCGTGCGGGCGGTACCTTGTGTTCCGTGTCTGTGCAGCTCCGAGCGCAAGGGGGCTCCGGTCGTCGTCGGGAGTTCTGGGGACACCGAGTAATTACAGTAATTACTAAATTGAAAGAACTACTGGTCTAGCAAGGTRCAGATTCAGTGGGCCCAGTTTTTGAATTCCGTTGTTGTGGTGAATTACCACTGACTACCAGAGGAATTTGATCCTCGGGTTATGAGGACGCAGTGCAGAATCCTCGGTATTTTGATAGTGAAAATGATACGCAGACATGCTAAAAAAGTGCATCTGTTTTTAAAGATAGGAGAGTCTCTGCCTCTTAGGTTTGCAGCATGTGGACATATTTAGATAGATGCACTGTAACCTGGGGGTTGTATTTATTTACAGTTAGATGTTATATCTTCCAGTCAGGAGATACTTCTGAAACTTCAGGTATTCATTATGGGAAACTTTATGWTTTTTTTGCTTTGCCTCATTTAAAAAAAAATGTTAGTGTTGTAGATGAGGCTGAGAGGGTTTTTTTCCATTTGCATTTTAAAAAGTTACTCTTGTCATCTGTAAATACATGTAAGGTTACTCTGGTTTTCAGCTGTGCAAAGRCAGCAGTGGTATGGTACAAAGTCAGGGTGTCATTGTTTTTGTTGATAGAACAATCCAAATTTTTAATGTTTTATAGGCTATTGTGTTGACATTRTTTTCCAGTGGCTATTTGGCATAGCAGGCGTATACATCCTGGCTGAGGTGGCACATTAAAACGTCGCTGCTATGGATAAGAATAAAATTGAGCAGCACTTGTCCCAAAGCACAAATGTAGAGGACTTTTAATTGTGTATCTAAGTCCAATTGTGTGGCAACAGTGCAGAACGCTTCTTTACAAAGGCAGATTTTTAGATTCTCAAGTGACTAGATTGCCTCATATGTGAGATCTGTTTACAAACCTTCTTGTTACTATGAAGACAAAACAGAGAGCCATATGAATTCATGTGGTCCTTGCTGAATAATGGTACATGTGTCTGCTTGAGTGTTTGGCAGTATATCATGTTTAGTTTATGTGGTGGCACCCTACAAGGCCATTCTTTTTTGACTTTTAACTATTTCTAATAGCATTGGCTGGACTCAGTTATATGAGTAAACTCATGATGCTGGTCCGCATGTTTGTAACTAAGCTGGAAGTTTTTGAAGCAGGACATTTATTGTTGAGCATTTTGCCAAACTTTGTTTATTTATTTATTTAGGTGTTTGTTTTTGAAAGAATTAAGGTGAATTGGATTTAAACAAAAGTGAAAGTAATGAGTACTATTTTGCATGTCCCTCTCCTCATCGTTTTCAAGTCATCAGCAGGGGCAGTTGCTGTTACTACTTTTGAAATTTAACCATATTGGGTAAGGTAATGGGAATATAGGAGCTGGGTGTCTGGCAGAAGTGGTTTACTTAGCGAAATACTGCAATACTTACCCATCAAAGAGAAAAATGCTWGCTGTTTAAAGGTATTACTATAGAGTATACAAGTCCCAGTTACGTGACTTGTATTATGAAATATGGCAAGCTCTCTTTCAAATTTGAGTATGGTAGGGCTTTGTAATGAGCTGTGGTCGGTTACATTGATAACTGTCTGTCCAGCTCTGTAAGTAGAGCTCAGCAAGTACGACTTCCATGTAGTTCTGACTTGATTCCATATAAGAATTCCAGGTAAATTGCCAGAGCTGAGAACTAACTTTCTCTAAGAGAGAAAGTTAGAAGAACCTAAGATTTATGTTAGGTTCTAACATAAATCAGGCCCAGCAAAAGTTGGTTCTTCATGTCAATGGCCTTCACACAGGGTAAAGAGAGGAAGATGTTTTATTCATCTTAGCTCAATCATTGAGAAGAGGTGAACCTGACAGTGTGTGGTTTTAAATTGTTGGTCCTCCTAGCAGGAGGAATTACTACATAATTATTAGTAGACCTGATGGGTTAAAGTCTTCACCAAGAGTTAACTGCTAATACTCTTGGGAGCTCCAAAGAAGTGTTGAGTGCAGAGGCTGCATACCTTTGTTGTTTGAAAAAGGTCCTACAAGTTATGAGGAAACTGTTTTAAAAATTCTTCTATTTAAAGAGGCAAGTTATTTTTTCTTAACAGATTTCTTAAACAGCATCTCTGAAGTAGTATGTTACAGATTAAAATAAYTATTTTTGAAGTTATTACTATAATAACTGCTTTTTTTTCCTTCAGTAGAAGGAACTATCTAGCAGTTCCTGAAGAAGTGAAGAAACAGCAAGGGGAAGCGTAAGCTAGATGGAAAATGGAGAATAGTATTTTTCACATGTTTCAATCAGTAATTTTGGATGCTACATTTAATTAAAGTAGCACAGAATTATCACAGAAGAGTGAAAGTTTCAAGCTGGCTGTGCCATTGAACTAGGAAATAGCAGCTTTGTACAGTTTTGTTTCTCTTTTTGGGACTTAAACATTTTTTTATAAGACTTTGCAACAACTGTTCTATTTCAGCAGGAAATATTAAAAAGCAATTAATTGGGGCCATATTTTTCATTCTCAAGTGAAATTAGGACTGGTAAAAGTGCTAGTCTGACAGCCTGAGAGCAAAAATCCATTGTAAATAGAAGTATTAGAAGTTTTTCCATGATAACCAACTAGCAAGCCCCTACTGGGACCTTAAGAAATCATCAGTGAATTTAAAGAATATGTTAATCTCTGGAAACATCTGATTTTTGGGTTTTTTACTGAAATAGCAAGTGGGAGGCACCACATACCTCTTATTTTAGCATTCTGAACTTTTGTTCGTAAATTAAACAGTTGACTTTACCCTAAGTAGCAGTAGGTTACCCCCAGTAAGATTTGTCCCCAGAAATCTCTCTCACAAAGCTATGAGCATGGAAAAGGGGTGAGAGGTATGYGTATGGGTAGGGGAAGCAATCTGGTGCGGTGTTTCGAAATCCCCAATGTGAAATAATCAGAAGACGCACAWGTATTTGCCTGTCAAATTAAAAGTCCCTTGCCTTTTTTTTATACTGTCTTGTGATTAATTTCTCACCATCATTAATATAGTCTAAACATAAGACTCTCTTCTTGCTCTGAGGAAATTTTGTGGATTCTGGGTGCTTATTTTCATTTGTCTTTCAGGCACACTTTATACATCTGCAAAATGGCCACTCTGTTCTCTGTATGCTGGGGTAATAGCAGCGGAGTGTGGACCACAACTGCTTACGGTCACAACATTGCTTGTGTTTCTGTATTTCCTTGTTCTGCCCTGGGCATGCCTCTTTTACTGTTTCTTGAAACTGAATATTGCCTTTTACTTTTTCATAGATTTATATATGAGTAAGCAAAAACCTATACGCATTTTTTTCCTCCACTTTCTCTGGATGGGGGTCTCAGGGCGTACCTACCAAATAATGTACCACTTAGAGGGTAGGATTCTTAAAGCAATCCAGTGTACCAATGTGGATGTAATTAGCTGATATAAATTCCGCYGGCACATGGTTACGCTGATATGACTACTTTGTATAGTGATTATATCCATTTTTCTGAGTTTGTTTATGCACATACTACCTCTGTCAGTGTAGACTTGGTCTCAACAGAAAAGGTCTTTCTAAAAATGACATAGAAACCATAAGTAATGTAATAACGTAGTTGGTAATGGGTTTATGGCCACTTCATGCACACATGGGTTTGTTTTGTTGCACCTCAATTTGTGTTTAACAGAAAATTATTTTATTGTTTTGTTTTTTCTGTCCTAATACACTTACAGAGTCTGAAAAATGCAACTCTAATATACAAGAAATTTCAGCCCGCACAAAAAAAATTGTAAAGAATATCTCTGTTCTTAAAAATGTAAGTTCACTTCATTGCAATTTAAGTAAGTTGTAATAAACTGCTGCAGCTCTGGCTAAAATCTCTGATTTATGTAAGCTGCCGAAGGGGGGAAAAAAGGATGTGCAGTATTTTTTGAAAGGCATGCTTTAATTGCTGTTGTGTCATACAGGAGGAACTCAAGGTTTGATTGATACAGAAAGTTTCTTTTTTAGGTAGTGGTTTATTGGAAATTCCRTACAAAGGAAAGCAATTAGATAATTTGTGTATATAATTCAGTTTAATAGAAAAGTGAAAACTAAAGGAGCTAAAGGGAATTGAAATCAGTGTCAGGTGGCATTTTAAAGGTAATGCAGTAAAGTAGGGTTTGACCCTCTTCATAAGAAAATGCTCATGAAAAAAAGCAGAAAACCCCCAGATTATTTTTGGTAATTTCTAGTGAAGTTTTGACTTTTTTGGCTACAGAGGTTAGTATTGCTGCTGGCCTGACTTAATCCTCCCTGCCTCCCCAAACCCTAGAGGTGTGCCTAGAATTTTCCTCTGCTGGGCTTGGTGGTGGACTGTCAGAGCTTGGGTGCACTCCTTATCAAGTGATTTAGGAATATGGAGTAATACTGTTTGTTTTCTAATAAGCAATTTAAAAAGCTGAAAGAAATGTCTAATTACACGTTGTAGGACATGATACAGTCTCTGAGAATTTAGTAGAGCAGAATGCTTAGTTTTGTTGAAATAATATTATTTAATGAGCAGTTTTCCCATAGAGTAATATCTGCGCTTAGGCAGAAAAGAGCTTTATGTTTAAAAAAATCTAACAGGACAGGACCAGGATTATCAGAATTAGTCTTACTAGACAGTGGGGTTTTCTTGCATATTGTTTTTTTTGTTAAAATAAATGGCCCAATCTCTGTATTTATGTATTTTGTATGCGTGGTTTGCATTAAAACAAAACGTGTAGTGTGTCAAGAAGGAATAGCATGAAATAATAACTGGGGTTACCCTTCCTTGACAAGATGTGACACTAGTTAGAGCAAAACCAATTTAGTTTAGACCAAAGTCAGTATTCAACAGAGACTAAGTTGCTGGCATCTATTAACAGTCTTCATAGCTCAGTGTAGTTTATTCTGAGTGTAGTCTGTTCACGAAAGTCCTAAAAGTATGTGGAGTTTCATGTTCCTTGTCTTTCAAAGACAGCTAAAATAGTTCGGTTAGCTGGAAAATGTATCTTTATTTGCTCTAACTGTTGTCAATTTATGTGGGGTTTGAAAGTGATTTTATTTCTTTCTGTACAAGCATTAGCAATGAAAAAGAGATGCTCTAGAGACTAACGCAGGCCCCTGGTTAACTCACATCTGTGCATGCTGACAGGGTTTAACTGAGTCCTCTGTGACACCTGTGAACACCGATTCATTTTTAGAGTTGAATTTCTAAAACTATTTTGTAATGTTGTGGAAGAGAGAGTCGAGTACAATTCATGGTCTTGTGTAACAGTAGAGATAGACTAATTTTGACTTTTCCCATTTAAAATCAGTTATGTTTATGAACACAGTTTCTGAAGCTGCTTACAAAAAGTTTTTTTTCCCTGCATTTGTCTGAGATAAAATAGTTCTTGAGTGAAAAAGGTATTTATCTTTGGCTGGACATTCATAGACTCCTACAACCAAATTCCCTATCCTGTTTAAGTCAATAAAGGTTTCTACACTTTGGTAAAGGTAGGATTTAACTATGAACTTTGAGASCATAAAGTTGGACATCTTGATGCTGTGTGATATGATAGTCTATTCTGATCACCAGGAGAGGTCGTGATACTAGGCACTTAGAGTAAGGAGATTTTGCTTTAAAATCTCTGCAAAGCTATGTGAATATAATTTCTTCCAACATTCTTAGTAAAATTGTGTCAAACAGAACTTGCAGCCTGTTCCATTATTTTGTGCTTCGTCCTACAATACTAGTAAAATTCCTCTGAAAGTTAGTGGATATTTTCACAGTGCTGCTTGGCTAGAATCTTTGTTTTCTTAAGGYTTAAATAATGGATAAGCTATATGTATTTAATTTTGTGAGGTACAGTTGAATTTCGATACAGGCTTAACAAGATGCTACTAATACATCTGAAGACATTTGTGATAAGTGTAAGGGTAAGAGTAATTTATATAATATGCTTGAGTAGGAATAATGTTAGTGAAATGATGTTAGTGATGTTAGCATGATGTTAGTGAAATACAAACTCATAGGAGAGGGTTTGTTTTAAAGATGGAGTGATGCCGTATACAGTGTTCCTACCTCTGCAGTAGGTGGCAAAGTGTTGGGATGGAGAAGGCGATAAAGTTGGTCTAGTAAGTTATCTGTCACTTATGATACATGTCATATCTTTTTTAGTATTTTAATCTCTGATTTACTTAATTACTAATTAAAAAAGTACACAAATTGTACTCATCTTTGACCTAATTTATCCTAGTGGGTAATGTTAATTATTGGTGAAAAACTTCAGAATCAGCCATGCATTAGTAAAATTACTACCTAATTTGGAGTAATTAGTAGGGCAGGTTTGAGTCAGCTATGTTTTTGTAAAGGAGTAAGGTTGTAAGTTGGAACTGATATACAGTAGTACGAAGGTTCCCATAGCACCTTTCTTTGGTCTGATTTGTTATT
>JASVER010000084.1:695096-760657 GCA_030449065.1 Oceanodroma leucorhoa | reverse complement strand
GACTTAAGTCTGTGAAATGTCGGGAGACAAAAGGATGACATATAGTACCTTCATTTTCTCTGCTTTGTTTTTAGCTCAGCTTGCTAATAGTTGGAAACTGTTACCATATAGCTGTTCAGTGAATCCATTAAACAAGTTAGTGATCTCTTTGTGGACAAAAAATCATCAGTCTGTATGTTGCTCTTATGAACAGGCTTGGCAGAGAGATGAGAAAGYAGTAGACAAGGAAATGGAAGTATATCAGATCCTCCAAAATGTCTCTTTTGGAGCAAGGACAAGGTGCATTTATACAGCACCTTGGAAATGCTTGTTTTGCTTCTGGGTTGTACAGATTTCAGCATCCAGAGTTGATAAACGTCGACCTTCCACCATGGCAAATGTGCCTAGACACATTCACTTGTAAAAGATAAGTGTACAAGGAGAAGAACCTCTGCTTTSGTTTTAGTCTGTGTCCTCTATGTGATGCTTTATAGTGGAGTGTCTTTGCTTGTTCTTCTATAGTAACGGCAAAGTACCTTTTAGTAGATACACTCTGACTCTCCTTCCSTTGCTCCCCAGATCACCCTCTGCATGGCAGGAAAGAGAAAGACACATGGGACGATGAAGTTCCTTTATGCACCCCTTTCCAAAGCTTCAGTGCAGCGTATTTTCCACAAATGGAGTGACTATGAGAGAAACCTTTTAATTTTCTTTCTCTTTCTCTCTCACAGCCTTAGTAATTAAAGAAGAAAAYGAGGATGTTAAATACACACTTTTGGATGTATGCTGCTTGAGAATGAGGCCTAGAGGGGAAGGATAAATAAGTTGGGGAGGGAAGGTTTGAATGTGACTGACAGTGGATTGTAATTGCCTACAAGAAGTTATTTTTATCAGATCAAGTCTCCCTCTAACATTGAGTTCTCAACCTAAAGAATTCTAGTACYACAGCCTTTAAAATCCCTGTCCAGTCGCAAGTCGTACAAGCATGCCTCGATGAGTAACTAAGATCTGATAGAAAGCACCATCTCGGATACAGTGGTAGCATCCTCTAACTTCCATTGTTTGACATCTCCACAGACAATTTACACACAGAATACAATGCCTTCTTATCTTGCTCAGTGCTTGCAGGTATTTCTCTTTACATTTGCTTATGCACTGTTTTGATTTAATTTAGTTGCAGTATCATTTGATCCTGGTCAATAGTTCAACCCACTTAACTAGCAAGCAGGGGAATAAATGAAACCAATTTTGACTAACTCTTTCTCAGTTGGGTGGGTTGTCTGGCAAGACAGGAGTATAATAAATAGATTTTGTGGCTATTTACACTCACACACTAGAAAACAGAGTGCCGTGCTTTCCAGTTTCATTACATGATTCAGCTGGTGTCACATCCAGATGATGGGATTACACCTGTGTTTTTATCTCAGCCAAAAATGCATTTTTTTGGCTCCTGCTTTGATGTTTTTCCATAAAAATAAATAGATTACACCAGAAAATTGAGGGGTTTTGCTATATTGCATGAAGAAATATGTAAGCATGCATGTATAAGTATATACATATACACTTATTTACATTTATATGATCACAGCCTTTGCCTCCAGTCATGTTCTGTCTCCTTCACAGTACAGTATAYCTGGAATAACTTCATGAGAGCTCACGGTTGCAGATCTGGCTTGTTTGTCACTGAGAGGAAGATTTGTCCTAGATTCAATGTAGGTTCAACTTCTGCTGTTATTTAAATATCGAAGAAAATGTTTTAAATAAATAAACTTATTTGCATTATTTATGTGTGAGTATTAGCATTTATTTCACAAGTGTGTATATAGATGCATATACACAGCCACATTTTGTTAAACAGGTGAAAAATYGTATTAGTTCTCTATGATGAACTGCTGTGGTTTTCCTTTGGTGCAATGGTTATCAGAATCTGCCCAGGTGATCTTTCTAAAGTGTTATTCACTGTTCCTGGTACATTGCTGATACGATGATGCCAGCAGAGTCAGTAACTGAGCGTGGCCCGTTTTATTGCCTGTGACTGATTCAGCCAAGGTCATGTCTTGTTGGACCCTGAAGATGTTTGCCTTCTAAGTTGAAGCACTTTGAATTCCTTTTATATCCTCTTGTTTCTGAAGGGCATAATCGTATCACTCTTAGTCTAGTCAGAAGGTTGAAGGATCGCTTCTGATGCCCTGTCATTGGTGGTACATGACAGTTAACTTGTGCGTGGTGCTCATTAATCCTCACTCCTCTGGTAGGGCACCCACTTCAGCGCCGTGGCTGAACTAGTGGTGCCAGGTCTCATGGCTATAGAAATGTAACCAGAAAGTCAGTCCGTGAACAGACTGCCTGTGTAAATAGATTATRTAAATGAAAGATACCATGAAAAACACTTGCATCATGCCAACACTTGTTATCTTGTTGCTTGACCTTCACTTTCTCTGGTGTCAAGCGCAAAACCATCTTGCCCTCATCTCACAGTTTTCTAATCAGTGCCCCAAAGCTGAGATGACACCAAACTGTGCTCAGCACAGCTTGTGTTACCGTGTGAACTGCCTTGTCTCTTCTGAATAAAATGAAAACTCTGTCATTTAGGATCAAATCCTGACTTCAGTAAAAGTGCAGAATGGCAAGTTGTTACTGATTTTCCGTGAGGCCARGGTTTTGCCATCAGCTGTAGATAGGACTTGCACTGCTGAAATAGTGGTCCTCGTGACTGTCTCAGCCTATAAATGGAAACCTCCAGCATGCGAGGTTTGCTCTTCATTGGAAATAATAACACTAGGTGAGAATATTAGAAAAACTGTCTACATGGAAACAGCCTCTGGATACTTCAGGCAGAGAAGATATAAAACAAAAGGCACTCTCAACAGAAATGATTGTTACATTGCCAGATGGTATAAGGTAATTTGGAAAGAAAGAGTAAAGATATATTATCTACCCCAAGGTGCTTTCATTGTGATTTGAATATAAAACACGTGAAGTCTTGGGTACAAGTGTTGGAACTGACAGTGGCTTAGAGCTGTGGTTTTAGCTCTCTTTTTTTTTTTTTTGTAGTTATAACCCATCTGAGAAAGGAACTTGTTGGGTTCCTGAGGGCATTGTAGTTCCAGCAGAGTTTGTGAGCTTGGAGCCTGGACTGTTCCTTACCTGTCTTGTACGCTTGTTTTCCCAATGAAATCCCTTTATTTGGGTTTGGAACTGCTTGTTAAGATGTGACAAACCTGCATTTCATTTCAGTTTGTGCATGATGTCTTTTTGGTTTTGTTCTTTTTTTAATGAGGTCTGATACCTTCTTGTTTCAAGTGGCATAATTTCAGAGATATTTTTTTTTTTCTTCTTCTGGTCGGTTCAGCATAAAAAAGACATACAGAAACAATATTTACAATAGGTTTGCAAGGTTCTAGTACAATGTTTCATTCTAGTGTAACCTACCTGTCCTATGTATCTAGTCCTCCATCTGAAGCCCGGTAGTACTGAATTGAATTGGTTTATCACTGATACCTGTGTTTCTCTTTCCACTTTCCCATTTTTAGATATAATTTTGAAAGAATCCTGCACCTGATGGGTTGATTAGAGGGGAGATATTTTCTTTTTTTAAATACTACAAACAAAACAAAAAAGGGAGAGGAAAGAGCCCAGATCAACCAAAGCTTATGACATGATGTTAGAATGCATAACCTTGGGCAAAAAGGGCCAGTTATTGGAGTAGTTCTTGAGTAACCTAATTGTTTGATAAGGATCCTTGCCTGTTTAAGTTGTTGTTGGTTGTTGGAAACATTCCATTTCTAAATTTGTGCGTTACTGCATACCCTGAGGTATGTGTACAACCCACTGTAATTGCACAGTTTATTATTTTATTAATGAGAGCTATGATAATGTGTTGGCTCATGAATTCCCTCCAGTCCAGGTACGGTCTCCTAATTGCCCAGGGTTCTGTGATTCCATCGTTTGTTCCGGGGATGGTGATGGAGAGCAAAAGCAAAGCCTTTACAAGCATGGTTTAAAGAACTCCGACCTTGCCCTAAAGCCTGTATTTGATGTGATATTGCAACCAAAGGCTGGAAAGGTAGGATACCTTTTTAACACACCCCTAATGAATAATAATAGAAGCGGCAGAACTAAATTCTTACTACATAATCCGGAGTACCTGAGATGTTGCCAGCTGGAAGGAGAGGGACGCACACCTTAATTGGCCTTCCTAACCATAACAGAGCACCCCTTCSTAATTCTTTGATCTGGGTCTCTCCTGCCTGCCTCTTTGCCCGAGTGGCTGGAAGACTCACACTTCATTTGCTGTAAGGCACACAACAGTGAGCAAGCATCTGGCATGCAACAGCAGCTCCTATTTYTAATGAGCCTCCGGGGTAGCAGGCGTACTAGGGTGCCCATTCCCATGTTCCAGAAACTATTTCTGTGTGCAGATACTAGATTCGTAGTACAAGAGCAGGGAGCAGCATCAGTGGAGGCGTGGTCTGTGGAGGAGTTGGGGAAATCCAGTTTACTGTGTCTGTAACGCTGGAGACAAAACTTTCCCGTAAAAAGCCATGGCAAAACACCACAACCTCAAACAACTAGCACTTGCCCCTCAGCGCTGCCCAGCTTTACTGGTACGCTCTGGTAAACCTCTGACCCTGGGCTTGCAAGATCCATGGAGCTCTCTGAGGATGTCGTGGCAGGCCRGGTCCCCCCAGCCTGCGGGACAGGGGGGACGGCGAGTTCCCACCGAGCACGTCGCAGGCTGCCTTCTTACTGTGGTGGCTGGTACGGTTTTCCACAGCTTCTGAAACTGCTCATTACAGCGCTTGGCTCTTCTACAAGGGCTTTTCATAGCTGTAGCCCCTGTGGCTTGCTGCAGCATGGTTTTCTGGTGGAACAGATGGTATATTACGTAGAAAGTTACTGTATTTTTGTATCACTGATTTTTATTTATTTATTTCGCTGTTTGTCTCCCCCCCCCCCTTTTTTTTTTAAAGAGGGTATATAGCATAAGCGCAGAATTCGAAATTGATATTGGATTTGCATTTGWTATATTAATCTTTATATTTCTGTATGTGTGCAGTATTTCACACCGAGTAGTGTGTGCTTTCTGGTGTTAGTGAACACATTTTTTGTCATTTCAATTGAAATTAGTTCAAAATACTTTAAGGGAAAAAAAGCCTATGAAAGAAGATCTTCGAAAGGAAAAGTAAATGTCTTAAACTTTGTACAATTTCGTTKTTAAGTCAGTAGATGTGTTTTTTGTATCTAATCTTTGTTTTTTTAATTGATATCATCTGGTCAATTTGAGTGAAAATGCTATTCCCATAAGAAAAATATTTATTCTAAATATTATTGTTGCCTAGGATCTTGCTGAATTCATGAGATACAGAAGCAGTCAAGTTGATTTAATATTTTTAACATTTTTATAGTGTTTTCTTGTTGTTTCCATGAAAGCAATTTCAATACATATTTTAGCAATTGCTTTTGGTTTCTTGAAATTAGGTTACCTATTGTTGAAAACTGCAGGTTCTTAAACATGGATTTCAGRTCTGCTTTGTCTTGATTAGACATTTGAAATAAAACATAAATACTTGAGCAAGCCCCAAAACAAGGGCTTGTCTTTTCCCCCTAGGTAGTTTCCAGGACTTAATGTGTTTTGTCAGTAGAATCTCCGTAAGTTGTGACTTAGAAAAGATAATTACAATCACAGGGTTTTGGTTCCACTTAGCCAAATCACTTCCATATATTAACTTCTATTTTTTATGTGTGTATATATATGTTGTTATATATACACACATACTTATATATTATTTTATATATATACACTCATACATACACAAGTGTATGTATGTACAAGTGTATGTATGTACATATGTATACACACACCACACACACATATACACTCTCAGACTGTATGTCTATGGACACTAGCACACACCTGAAACATACGGGATCATCCCATTTGAAACGTAAGGTTTATGTTTTCATCCCAAACCCGATCCTTACCACATAATCACAGTACTGTGCTTCTCTTTGCAATGTAGCGTTTTATCCAGTAGCTTGTGGGGGAGGCTGTGTGTCCTCGTGTCTGGAGACCCCCTGAGGTATGTGGGGGGAGAGACCAGCGCTGGTGGCGGAGTCCTCCTGGGGCAGGAGAGCACGGTATGGGGCAGCCGAGTGCGGTAGATGAGAAGACAGATGACGAGGGACACCTCAGGAATTTCTGATTGCTGCCACTTTACTGGTGGTTGGATTGTGTCCTTCACTCTCTCTTGCCGCATCCCGCATGTTGCTGTATTTAGGCTGGGTACCACCACCACCACAGTGAAAAACAAGACCCCCTTCTGTTTTCTGCCACATATATTTTGAAGATAAATAATTGCCTGCTATCAGGTGTTTGGCAGCTTGGATCTTGTAATCTTTTTTTGCCTTGTTTTCCTCATAAAAATGGCACAGGATATTTTAATTATCTGTTTATAGGATTGCTTGAGAGAATTCCCTTAGTGATGAGACAGTTCAACAAAAAATCTCAAGATAATGGCTTTTCCACTTGCACTTCTCAAACATTCCTTCAAATGGAAGTGAGAGAATTATAAAAACCTTGTACGTAGTTCAAATTCCCGAGTGGTACAATATAGTGGCTTTGTTCTAAGTATTACACAGATGGGTTGTAGAGGGTAAAAGTGTAATTGAGTTTGTGGGAATCTGTAACAGTGTTAAATATTTTGTAGGTAGCCAACTTTGTTTAAGAGTTGTTTTCCGTATGTATGTGTACTTACTGCCACCAGCTTCTATTTTGGAGTGGAAAAGCACGTGTTTTCATCAGCATACCAAGGGCACTGACAGTGAGGCCAGTTCACAGTTTGCATCTGTCCCTTTGCTTTAAGTTTTGAACTTTAAATGAAAAAGCCCAACACCACAGACACAGCTCTTAAAATATTAGGATCATATTTGGATGCAAAGTATACAGCAGAGAACATATGGCACTTTCTCACCTCAAACCATGGTAGAGATGGTTTAATACCATTCTTCAACTAATGGCACAGTAAGATGTGATTACCTGAAGATTAACTCTGAGGACATCGATGGGTGTGTGAAAACACTGCTGTTCCTTACTACATTCTCTGCTCTTTAACAGACACTATTGCAACAGGCCATGATGTATGAAAAATGCCTATTGCAATTCTGTGTGCTGGTGCTGAATGGCTACACAGCCTGGCCGCGTGCTGCTGTTGTGCCATGCGACAATTGTCTCAGTACGGTCAAAAGTACAAATTGTGGGTGCATTTCTTTCATTCTCGGATATGGGGCTAAAAATAGTTGACCAARCTTATTCTGAGTGGTACTTTATGGTCAGATTTCAGAAAATCTAATGGCTTTCTTATGTGTTGTTTAGGATGCTGTGCACAGTGGAAGTGTTCTTACAGTACTTCAAAGGTTTTTCTCCTTTCTCCTTCTTTCAGGAGAATCACTACRTACACCCATCGCTGTGTATAATATGGGCCAGATTCTGATCCAGCACCCACATTTTTAAGGGCCAGATTCCGATCACTTTACTCTGATTGAACTAATCCAAACTGTCTTTGCTAAAGTTAATGCTTCTTYGATTCGATGCAGAGTTAAAATCAGATTTTCTTCGTCCGATTGTGTATTGTGTACTGCAAATCATTGCCAACACCAAAGACTCATTTGTCTGCTTTTTTTATATTGAAGAGACCTGATGATTAGTGCCAGACTGACAACCTTCAGGATTAAGTCTTCAAGCTAACGTCAGAACAAGGAGCAGTAGAGGTTTCCTCATGCTAACTGGGCAGTGAATCTTCAAGATAAGCAGTCTTTGAAAAAGTTACCGCTAAAGGAAAGGGTAGAAAACAACCAAACCAGCTYATATCCTTGTAGAAGAATATGTTTTTAAGTATATCTAAAATGTTTAGTTTATAAATAATTAAAAGTATTATCTTTGACCTTCTTTTGGTAAAATGAGCAGTTTTGGTAAGCCAGTGGCATTGCGTATGTCCTGCAAAAGATATGATTTCTTATGACTCCAAGATACAGACTGGTGGTTCCCTAGTTTCAGCTCTAATACTCCGAATTATTAGGGCTGAAAGGCTGGCTTCAGTTCCCGGTGTGACCACAGGGTGGTTATTGCAGAAACACAGCAAAAATACTCCTCTTCAGCTAGTGATCGTAGTATGAGATGAGAATCCGGAAGAGCATTTTCCAAGCTCCTTGTAACCTTTTTAATTGAGGTTTGTTGAATTAAGTGCCTCTATTTGAAAATCAGCTTCTGTCAAGTGGAGTACTGCTACCCAATCTGTCTTACTCAGTGTACAGAGGAAAAGCTTAGTGTCTCGGACACCAGAGGTTGTTGCTGGGACATGCTCATTATGGAATGACTGTATTTRTCACTGTATTTTGACATGTTGTTCAGAGACTAATGAAAATGGGTCTAGAATGTGTCTCATGAGTGAGAGCGTATCATAAGCCTGTGCACCCTCCTGCCCCAGGGGAGGATCAGCTGTAACCAAACCRTTTCCTACGGGTGGTTGTTCAGTCTGCTCTTTAAAATTTCCAGTGGTGGAGACTCCGAAACCTCCTGGATGGTCTCGTTTGGATTCATAATGATTCTTTCCATTAAAAAAGTCTTTCTAATGTTTAACTTAAGAAGGCAGTAATGGTGAGTAGGACTGCAATCCAGGTTCTCCCTACGCTTGCCAGGTAAGTATACTAATGATTTACTTGGGGTCAGGTGGACAGCCCGTGAGACAATCAGTTACCAAGTGCTGAACTCCCACGTGCCYCTACCCAACTCCTGTGCCTTCGCCCTTTTCCTTAAGCTGGGCCCTTATCTGCTTCAGAAAGGCAGGGGCAAAATTGAAAAGACGCATCTGTATTCACTTTGCTGGGTTATCAGCCATATCTGACAAGGGAATCCTGTAGTTTTACACTCTAGTTGTGCCCCAAATGCATTCACAAAACACGTTTTACTCCATGTGATCCAAAAATATGTAAGGCTTGATTTCCAGATGCTTGCAGAAGTATAGGCTGTAGCGAGAGCTTAGTGCATTTCTATATTGTAGTAATATTCTTACACAAGCTGTACAAGAAAAATAAGAGCAGCACGGCTCCTGAGCAAATATTGTTTCTAGTCACATACGATATTTTGCAGCTGAGCCTGGTAACATGCTGCTTAGCTGTTTTGCTATGCAAGTGCAGGGAACGCTGTTAGCAATAAAGCCACTGCTGGTTTCTCCTCCAAAACCTCCCTCCTTGCAGTGCATTGGAAATGACTGAACTTTGGCCCTCAATCTGCTGACACCCTGAGGGAGTGTAAATGTAATGACGTCTTTGCTTGTTTCAGCTGCACAACAGGAAACGCTCATGGCCTCCCCTTCTTCCTGCTCTGAGAAAGTGCTGCCTTTTTTTTTTTTTTTTTTCCCCTCCCTTCCCCTGCAGTCGAGTGGGCTGAGACCTAGTTTCAGGTCTGGGCTCGGCAGCCAGCCGGTGCTCGGACAGGGCCCCCATTGCTGTTGCCTTCTTGCCGGGGCAGCCAATAGCCTCCCTATTGCTCTGCGGTGGTGGTGATGCCAGAAATACGGGCGTTTTAATTTCTGCTCCCCCCCCCCGCCGGAGAAGTGACTGAGAAGAGAATACAGTTATGTGGCAATGGCTTGCTCCACAGAGCATGTCACTGGATACAGATCAGCTGCAAAGACCAGGATGGTCAGGTGATGATGTGCCTTGGGGAGACTACATCACTTGCATAATATAGAGGACACACTGTCAGGTGGGCATTTAGGGATCCTGGAATACGGTCCCAATAGTGCTGAATAATGCTGAATATACAGGGCCTGAACAGATTTCTTTGCCTTGCTGGAATACGGAGGCTTGCTTCTTGCAGAGCATTGACAGGAAACCTGTTTAACCCTCTCTGGCTGCTGCTTTTTCACTTTGTAACCAAAACAGGGGTATGAGTAAGAATGGTTCTTGAGAAACACAAGCATTTTGCAGCTAACTCAGGGAGGAGGATTTCGTCTCATCAAAGTCAGCCAAAACATTAAAGCAATAGAGTGTTCTTGCGAGTGAAAGTAATTGGTTCAATATTCAACTGTTATTCTCTAATGATTGGGGGGGCGGGTCACTCTTTTAAAAACTAAAATGCATATGCACTGGGGAGTTTGCATATTGTGGTGTGAGAAGAGGCACTGAGTAGTCTAGAGTACAGTGTCCTGAATTTGAAAGATTTAATTAACTTTGAATGTAAACAGTGCTGGTGCAGTTGCTTATTCATTTGTTTAATGTTGCATAGGCATATTATTTGAGGAGTAGCTTTTGTCTGGGTTCTGTAATAAGCAAGTTCTGGATTTACCTCATTAATCTATGAYACTACCTAGCTAAATAAATGTTGTTTTTAATGAGCTGGAGTTACGTAACATGAATCATGCCTGGCGAGATGCTTGGAAGCAGGGAAAAGCAAGATAGGCAAAGAAATAACGGCACTCAACCTTTTGCGGGGTAGGATATGACTGGGTATTGAAATGAAATACTGCATGTTGCTACTCTCAGCCATACASACAAGGTCCAGCTATTCATTATGAGGATGTGTCTTGAAACAAAGTCTTGGGATGGAAATATTTAACAGACAGAAGAGTGAATTTGCTCAGGCATGTGCAGTCCTTGGAGGGTTTTGTATATGTGCATGCCAAATTCCACCCCCCTCCACCCCCACCCCTCCACCCCCCGCTGTTGTTTTTCCTCTGGAAAAGCACTGTAGAATAATAAATGGGAAAAGTCTCTTAAATGGGACTGATTTCACGTGTAAAAGAAAATAACTTGATGAGCTTTGATTGCCCCTATAAAGTGTTATATAAATCTCTTTTCTTCTTTTAAATATGCCCCTATAGGGTCATTAGGCAAGTATATACTACAATAGTCCCCTGTCTCAAGGGATTTTACAACCAGTTTATGGAAAAGGGGAAGCAAGTAGTTATATGAATGCATTAGAATAAAAGCAATCGATTTTAAGTTAGATCTTCCTTTAATAATATTTCCTTGACAATTTTCTCTACTGTTATTCAGTTTTGATCTTCAAAGTCATGCTGAGTTGTTAAGCCTGGGATGACCTTTTGCTCTGGTGGCGTGGATACAAATATTAAATAATAATATTAGGAAATAAAGGCATGAGATTAACAGGTCTTTAGTAAAGGAGTGGGAATAATGACTTTTTAGGAAAGGACTGGTTTAGTGCTCCTGAATTCCCCTTCAAACTGTCCTGCTATGTCTCATTTTGACCAAATAATTCTGTATTTTTCCTTCCTTTCATCTATAGATGAAATAGCTGTAAACTGTGGCGTAGGGCTATTAACTACTGTGTTTTGAGATTTTATTGTTATTAACAAGGAATATTCAAAAATGAGTGCTGATATTTATGGTCTTCTTTTACATACTACCATATGTGCATACGTACACAGTGGCTGATTATGTGTTAGTACAGACAACAGCTGAGATGTTATAATGAGAAACAGTTACATCTGTAAGTCAATTCTGTAGCTAGCACCATTGCTGATAATCTCAGCACAGAGAAGAGGAGATGAACAAGCACGGACAGAAACATGTATTTTCTCACACAGGAGGCCATTCAGGTCACGGCCAAGGGATGTCGAAAWGGCACTATAAGGAAGTGGAGCGTGTTGCTCTCATTATGTCCTTCTTTTCCAAGCAAATGCAGGATTTCTCTTGGACTGTCAGTGCAACATYCTTCAGAAGGAACTTGCTTTTTATGAAAACTTAAATTTCAGTCTTCAAGAGAATTTTCATTTATCACACTGAATTGACTTAGTTTTGTGTAGTCATGTGTTACTGTTACAGCGGCAGAAGCTTAGAGCTGGGGATCTAAGTAGTGGCATATAAGGACACCAAGATCTTGTAGGTGGAGAAAGACCTTTTCCTGAATCTGCATGATTATAACCAAATGTAGAGTTTATCAAATGCTTTCTATTTGTATCAACTCCAATGCTCTTTATTTTTGACTCCAAAGTGGTTGTTGGCTGGCTAATAGTAATGTCCTTTCTGCAACTCCATGATTTTCTTAATGCAGATGAACACTACATAGGGGCATCATATAAAATCGTCGAAATTTTTGTTCACGCTATCAATAGTAGCATGGGTGCAATTTTCCGATGTGGTTAGTCGTGAGGGTTTGAGTGTCATTTACTTGAATTTCCCTTACTCTTTTGGATGAGAAGTCCTCGTGGTTTTGTTAAAAGCCAAGACTTGTAAGGCTAGGAGGGTAGGAGGGAGCACCCTGGGGCCCACGGGAGTTTTCACCCCACRTTTTGGTAGAGTCTATGGGATGGGCATAGCTGCAAAGGGGGCGGTTGTGGCTGCCTGCTGCGTTATGTTGTCTGGTGAGAGCCTGTGCCCGCAGGCCTTCGCTGGGGGCAAGGAGAGGTGGGCTGAGGGCTGCCGGGGGGTGAGCCGGGGGGTGAGCCGTGGCTGTGCGGCACCRGCGGGAGCCACGGCACGTGGGCGCTGCTGGGCTCGGCGCCCGGGAGGAGCGAGGGTTCTTCCCTGTCTGCCGTGGGAGCTGTGGGATGGCCTTGATTTCTGGTGRAATTTCTGTGAAATCGTTGCGATCTGAATGAGCAGAGTAGGGCGAGTATGTGGCTGCCAGATGAAAGAAAGTAATTGCCGTGAGTGACGCTGATGCACGGGCAGGGAGGGGGTGTATCTGTGTGCGTGTGCAGGCAGTGGCTTGCTCAGGGGTAAGCTCTCACATCCTGAGGTCCTTGAATAGATCTGCAGAGGTTAATAGTCCCGGTCATAACGCTCTGCAGAGAGGGATTTCTTGCCCTGCAAGTTGCTGTACACAGTTGTTCCATTTTCCTTGCTTTTGTTAAAAGCCCATGTATCTTGTCTGTTCAAACTCTGAGGTGTCTTCAGGCTATCAAGTTGTTCCCATATCACAGCAAAACTCGAAATAATTACCAACTCAGTTTCACCATTTTTGCTAGTTAAAAAAAGGTACAATTTAATTTACACTAATGATTTAACTACATGAGATGCTCGGCATGAAAATGACTAGGTGCAAATTAAGATTAAATAAGTAAAGGAGAAGAATACGTTGTGCATTACATTTTTCGTATTTAATGTTCTATTTGTATTTCATGACCAGTCCATCTGCAGGACGACTTCTCTTAGCAGATTGAAGCATTTTTTCAAGAAAAAACCCAAACGTACAGTTAGGCTGATAAAAACAAAGTTTTAGTCTGAATAGGTTAAGGTGGGAGAGTTTTAATAAAATCTTCTCGTTATTGCAGGCTTATTTTCTTTTAACTCTGGTTACACTATGTGCTGTGCTATAATCTCTCGAACTGTGCAATGGCCACACTTTCTCCAGGTTGTCTTGCTGAAACACAAACATTTTGTAGCCTCCCCAAAGCTATTGTGTGTGTGAAATCAGCCTTTAGGTAATACCGAACTTTGTATAACACATAACCTGAGTGGGTACATGGGCTTAGCTCCTTGTCACCRGAATGGATTTCAGAGTGTTTGCCTGGTTCCTGCAGTTGTGCTTGTCGCAGTCCTGCTACCCCAGAGCCTGTCCCTTGRGAACATGCCGCTGCTTTGGGAGAGACAGATCACGAGTCATGATGGCTCAGCCGTTTGTGGGGATGAGAAGCAAAAGCTTTTGTGCAGTTGTACACAAGACTAGCCGTGGGGGTGGGTTGAAGGCACCATCAGTCTTACCAAGGTGAGTTCAATACTGTAGGGGTGTTGCTGTGGTACGTTTCTTTGGAAGCACCAATACAACACACTTTCTGTATTGTAGAGAACTTGTTTCACCATCCAAAAATATGTGTGCTGTCTTTCTTTACCTCAGCTGACCCTGGCTTTGAACCTTCCCAAACTTTGGGGATGTTTGTATTAAGACTTTCCTTTGTGAATGGAATTTGTAAGCGCGGCATGAAAGATTTGGTTTATTTGCATGGAACATGCTTACTTGAGCAGTTGCTTTCCACAGTGTAGCGCTTGCAGATTAAAATCCTTTCTGTTGTGGTTGTGCCAGTTCGATTCCTTCTGCAGCAAGTCAGTTTTGCTGGCGTACTGCAGTAAGGTGCCTGGTTGCATTAGTGAGAAAGGAAATTTTTCATTTCCGCTGATGTGCCGTTCTTGTGGATTCAAATGGTAATGACAATTTTTTTATAACCAGTTTTTAAAGATACTCTGAAAACTAGGATAACATTCCYTCCTTCAATGTGTATTTTGTTTCACCTGTAAAACTGCTTTTAATTCATGCTTTTGCACTTGGAATTTGAACGCTTTGCATCAAAACTAGAAATGACAGTGTCATATGCATGGAATATACCTTTTAGTTTATGGTGGCATGTTTTACTGTTTGTGATGTGTGATCACACAAGCTCAACAGTACACAGCTGACTTGACGTATTTACTGTAATTCTCTACCTAAGGAAATACGGTCTAGTGACTAGCAGGCTAGGCGGGGACTTAACACCCATAGGTTCAATTCCTGGTTCTGCTACACAGTTCATGAGTTTGGGGTAAGATTCACAACACCTTACACTGATTTTCATGAGAATTATATTCATAAATATGAGTTAGGCACAAAATTACCATTGTTGTGCAATYTTCTCTTTATGTCAGTTCCACTTCCTTATTTTACAGAGATGTCCTGTAGACAGGTGCTGTATTCTGCTCTTGATCCATAGGAGCCAATAGGGGTTTTGTGCTAAAACTGACTGTGGAAWTTGAACCTTAATTTTTTTTTTTGTTTGTGTGTCTGTTTTTAAGTGACCATTCTCAGAGCAATCAATAGTCGTGCTATTTGCTATGAGCAYCTCTGCTCACAGTATTTATGCTATTAAAGATCATACAAGTCATCGCAGAAGTCAGGCTACATGCTGCTCTGGAGTCCAGTTCTGTCTCCTTTACTTAAGAGCGAAAATAGCCCGACTAAGGTACAGTCAGCAGCTAAGGCATTAGAGAAGGGAAGCATGCATAGACCTGGATTCAGATGTTAAATGCTGTGTTTAGAAGAAGAAAGGGTAAATTTTCCTCCCAAACAAATCGGTAAAATTCAAGGTGGAAATTTGTAATGTAAGACATTGTATTGTGGTAAGTGTTAGAGTGAGTAGCAGCTTTGCAGCATGGAGGGAAGAGATACTTCTGCTGTTGAGTGGGTGCATGTGGGCAATGCAGAAYATGCCGGTTTTACTCTGGCTTTGTGCAACTTTGTGAAATTTGCATTTTGAAGTACCTGGCCAATTCAAAGAGTAACTGCCTGAGCAAAGTTTTGCTTAAGATAACTATTGGGTACACTACAAAATGTTTTGGGGTCTACAGGACACACCAGCGCTTCCTAAACCAGCAGAGTGCCCACGGGGATGCTCTCAGCCTCACCTGTGCTAAAGCTTTGGGAGGTGTGAATCAGCTTGGCACTACGGACAGCCTGAAAGCCACCCCCATTTATGCCAGGTGATGATCTGTCCCTCTGCGTCTGAAGAGAGCATAGTTACTCTGGTTTTCCTCCTGATTCGGGATGTTGTGACTGAGCTCTGTAAATGGTGGCGGTGGGAGTGTTCAGGGGACCTGCGGACAGGGCCGGTTTTACACAGTACATGTAAACTTTATCACGTCCACTCGTTAGCAACACGCGCTTCTCACTAATGGATGTTTCTGAGAAAATGTTAATCATCATTGCTACACGCGCAGAGCTCATAGTCTTTCACAACTGTACTGCGATGCCTGAGAGCGGGCGATGCCAGCGGACTGCGGTGCCTGGCTGCTCCCAGCTGCCCGGGTCGCGGTGGTCAGGCTTGGACCTCACCAGCGAGAGAAGGCAGACCACCAGTGGCCTTGTCTTCTCTATCCCACAGGCTTTTTTTTTTCCCCTGTTTGCTAGTTCAAGACTTAAACAGGAAGAATTTAAGTATTAAAGTAATTAAAATTATGCTCTTGATACTGCTTGTCTTGTTTTCTTCTGTGTTGTCAGTGATGCTTCTGGTGTACTCGGGAGGATGTCCTGCCTGTTTGCAGTCCTTTCTGCTTGTCTTGTCCTCTGCCCGGTGACTTTTGTTGCTTGGATGCCTCCTACGTGCAGCTAAGCCCATCTTTGCCAGTTTGGTGAGCGCATTGCTTAGCAAATGAAGAAGATGATATGGCAGGTGGAAAACGTGCCACACAGACCCAGTAAAAAGAGAAGCCTGTAAATACCTGCCAGATGTATCTGGTGCTTACTTAGCAAAACCCYTAAGTGCAACTTTAATTTCGGGCAGATTCCAAAGTCATAGTGAAATCACTGGGTCCTACACATGCTCCTGAAGTTAAGTATATGCTTATATACTTTGTGAATAGAAATGGCTTATTGAGCTGGAGCCAGCGTGGGGAATTTTGGGACTCCTGCTGTTCTGCTTACAGTATTTTGCAGAGAGTTTAAGGCTGTAGAATGACACCAACTGGATCCACAGAACAATCTGCTCCTGTTCCCGTGAACTCCAAATTATTTTCCTTCTCACATGCAAAGTTGTACCAAGAGCTGCATTTAAAAACCCATCTGTTGTCCATATTATATCAATAGGAAGACAAATTTTAGACTTCTAAAATATTCTGGTTACGTGTTCCATCCTGCTGTCATCTGTCTTCAACTACACGCCATTCCTTGTAGTTGCACTTACTTCTAGCCACTCAGATCTTCTCCCTCCCACCAACAGATGAAACTCCAAGTTGCCTAAACTGCAAAAGTGGAAGCAGGATGCTTACAAACTGGTAGTGGAAAGAAATGACCACTTTCAAAATAAGATGCTTTTGATAGTGTAAAATAAATAAATTGATATAATAGCTTTTTCTTATCAAGTGTGGGAATAAGTAATTAATTACTTTAAAAGTTGTTTCTTCATATTTTTCATTACTCAGTATGTTTGAAGTATCATCAATGTCTGTATGTGTTTTAATATCATTTGCTGCACAAATATGTGATGTGTAACAAAATATAGCAGTTTTTTTTTTTTTTWAATTTTTGCAGCAAAATAAGTTTATAATTCCAGTGCTGCTGCTTCTAATTCACCTGCTGCTGATCCCACTTTTCTGTGTTGCAGTGGCAGTAGCACAAACATATTTCTTGGCAGATACACTGCTTTTCCACAAGGCAGCAGTGCAGTTCATCTGTCTTGTTTATTTTAGTTTTGTTGTTACATTTTGGCAAAACAGCCAACTGTGACAGAAATAGACAATATTGTATCATTTCAGGTGTGCAAGGTTTTCTTTGCAGCTGTAATGAGTGCTCATGGGTGTGTGTATGTGTGTGCGTGTATTTACATCTGCTACAGCTTCGTGGCTTTTCTCCCACCRTTTTCCAAGCAGTAGCTCCTCACTGAGGGCTTCAGGATTTTTCAAATACTGCATTGCGTCCTCCTTGGAAAACTCCATGGGAGACACTGAGGCGATGGGAGCTTTGTAGCCTTTTCCCAGTGASATACAGATCACAAACTCAAACTGTCCATCTCATGATGGTTGGATAGCTAGGCCATAGACCTCTGTTTRTGAGAAATTCAGTGCTGGCACCTATCTCTATTCCTCGTCAACTCCCTGTAAGGATTTGTGCTTAAATTAGAGCAGCGTTTGTGTTGGGAGGTCTTGGTCAACTGTTCCCCAGTATGAAGAACACAAAAACCTTCACCACGTGTGGTTAATTATCTACTAAACAGCTCATCTTACCAGTTCTTCTGTTTCCAATACCTAAAACCTAGACTCTTATCCCAGTGTCCCTTCAATGATTTAGTATGTCCAAGGATCGGTTGAACGGTACCTCTCTTGAAACCATCCCCTTGGAAACGGAAGGTCCCTGATGGGGGAGCGTTTGGAAGGAGCCGTTCCTTAACAGGTTAGTGTGTGGCCCAAGAGGATCCCATTGATGTCCGTTCACAGATTCCCAGTCTTACAGAGGTCACTTTCAGGGATTAGGTAATGGAGGTGAATCACTCAGAGGAAAGTCCTGATATGGAAGGTTTCTCCTCATATAGAAAGATTTTGAGGACAAGATTTGGACTGGGGATAATCCCACACAGAGAGACTGACAGATTTCAGACTTCAGCAAGGGAATAACTAGCTCCTGAATTTAAATGCTTGGGTCAAAGAGCAACACTGGTTTCCTCTGTTTATCAGGACATTGAATAAGAGTAGTCCAGTTTTAGACAAGCAGWTAGTAAGACCCCTCTTGCGATGCTGCTGGAATGTGGGAGGAAGGTCTCAGGATAAAGCATTGGTGGAAACAGCAGATGGAAAGTACTTAAGGCAGACCACTAAAAGGAAGATATAATTGATATAGTCTTGGAGTTCTGGTACAGTAGTATGTTATCCAGTATTTACCTGATACTTTCAAAGAAGCCTACAGTTGTCATGGACCTTTCTGTTACCGAATTTCAGTCTTGARCATTTGTGGGTAGAGAACTGTAAAGCAGTGAGCATTTTCCTAACTCTTTCTGGGTGATACATATTTCTAGAAAATAAACTGTGTGTGCTGTTTATTGGTTTGTCCCCTGAATGTAAAGGCTCTGAAGTTTAGAAGTATGCACAGGTTACTGTTTTTAAATGTATAATGAGTACTTGGTATAGGATGTGTAGGAAGCAAACCAATGTCTGCAGTAGTAGMTTTTTGTGGCAGTAATACGAGACTCAGAAGAGACTGTTTGGGAGTGCCCGGCGTGGAGGGATGTGGAAGCAGGCAGGGGGCCGTGGGGAGGGCTGGGCACTCGGTCTGAAGCAGCTGCGCGCCGGGCAGCAAAGCTCAACTCCAGAAACAGCTCTAGTGGGGATATCGCCCAGTCGGTGCTTTTATACATCTTGACTTACAGGACCGACGTTCAAATTCAGGTCAAAGGTGGAAAAGTGGTGGGACAGAAGGTCAGCGAGGCGTCGCTGTGAGGCAATGGTATGTGTGTGTATTTGCAAACCTTCCCACTCGCCTAGTTTCCTGCTCCTTCAGTACTGCACCCACCAGATGCAATAGAAAACGCCTCCAATTTTTCGGTGTGCGGCAGAAATTATGAACACCAGCTTCCTGTAAGTGCCTGTCTTTTGGATGCAGTCCCTGGCTGTGTTTGGGCTGCTGTGTGAAAGGAGGCAAAGGACTGGCCCTTGAACTGACGGCCAGGTCGCACTGGCTGGGTCACATCTGCACGGCTAASGCAGCCCTCCTGACTGCAGGCTTGTCTTGTGAGGAGGCCGCTGGAGTGGTCCAAAAACACGCAGAAGGCAAGCTATCGAGCAGTGGGCTGCAGTGCTCAAACTTGCTTCCTTTCCCACTTCTATTTAGCCATATGGGTSCACCTGTAGTTGTGAACTTCAGCTTTCAGCAGTTTTGCATCTCCGTACATCTATTTTATCTGCGGATTCTATGCTCTCTTATGAGTCAACACGGAAGGTTTTTCCCTTAATGCGGATGCTGATTGTCTCTCTCTTGTCTCTTTGAGCACAAGTTGGAACTGGAAGGAGCTTCTGGCAACWGAGTAATTCTGAGATTGCTACGTCTTTGTTAAATGTCTTTAGAGAAAATACTAGGGGAAGACAGACAGACACAGGCGTGACATTACACACTGTGTGATTGCAGGTTTTTTTTAACATAGGAAACAAGACTACAAAAGAGATCTTGGGAGGAAGGCAGAATTTATTCCTTTGAGAATACTTTCTGGATAGGAAGCTGTGTGAAAATGGTAAAATGTTGGAATTGTGTGGTGTAAGTGATTTTTTATTATGGTGACTATTATCTTCCTTCTGGTAACGTGTAAAGGCTTCTATGAAGATGTAGGCTTYCTCGTCTTTACATCTTCAGACACACTGAATTTACGATGTAAGTATCTGATAGATGAAGGTAAAGAGAAGAAAGAAATATTGTCGCAGGGATCAAAGACAGAGACAGATTGTGAGATGCCCTCTGTGGTCAGGTGTGAAATCTGTGGGAGCGAAGAGCTCAGTCTGTTTCTCAAGTCCTATGAGCTGATAGAACTCCCATACATCGCTTAGCAGCACAGAGGTCAATCTTACAATACTGTGTGAGCCTTTAGCTCCATGTTAAACCTTCAGCAAACCTTTTTCCAGTGAAGCTTTTGACGTATTTAAAGTTTATTCCATGTATCTTTATGTTGTGATTCAGACCTAAATTTGTTTTATTCTGAAGTTTAAAGGTCCCATCTGGCATAAAGCACATTGATTTGGGGGAAGATTTATGGAATAATGTCAGATGCCGCTATTTTAAAAAAATGTTACTGCCTTGCAAAAGTGAATTTCTTGTTTCTTTGTCTAGTAACATATTCAGAGCACTTGAAAGGAAGTTTGGAATAAGGAGATTTCTACCCTGCGGGGGTAGTATCCTGTGCTTTCGTTAGGTCATGTCAGGCCATTGTTTTGCTTTTCTTATCATGAAGATCTTGTGTCTTTATTCGTGCTCAGCTGTGGACTTGAGTTTCCTGGAAGAGAGTGAAATAATTAAGAATTAATACTACAAAATCATATGTTCTCTGTTTGTAGCTACATTAGTTTAGTTGAAGGCAGTTCTTACCTGTAGTTATGTATAGTAATAGCTGGTGTAGATACATACCAGTAGTAAGTAGTATCTTGTATCTGTGGTTCTCAGTATAGCTGAAAAGAAATACAATTATTCTCTATAACTATGAGAAAACATAGACTGAGGGATTCATGGTCACCCACCAAATGGCTAGTAAAACTGGGATCTCTTGTTCCCTGCTGGTTTTCACCCCTAACTGCCAGCTGATGTTCTCAGTGGCTTTGTCTCTGCTAGTGGATTACACAGCGGCAAGGTGTGGGAAAGGGCACGTTTAATTTATTGGTCTAGATGCAGCCGGTGGGGAGGACGGTTAGGTACGCAGKGTGGTTTATCGGAAGAAGAAATGATTAAAGTAGGCTGATTAATGTGGTGCCAGAGAAGGGCTTGCGGTGTGTTGTGCTTGCTCTTAAAATCTGCGAACTGCTACACAGGGTCATGCAGCCTAAGTATGGTCCTGGTGAGAGGAGTTGGGGGAGGAAGAAGGGCACTGCCAGCCTAAACTGACAGCTTATATTGCTGTGCAGTTGTGTCATCTGATGGAGGAACACCTCCCTAATGACGTGCTAATGGGATGGCCAAAGCCTCTGTGTCTTGCCTGGTAAATCTGGCTCGGTTCTGGTGTGACAGAACTGAGACATTAATAAAAGTGATGTGAGAAATAGATTCCCTGGTAACGGCCTGGGATGCATGCGCCTGCTTTGCAAATAAGCAGAATTTCTAGCACTCATAGTGCGATGCCTTTCCCCAGAACTAAATTTATCATTAAATAGAAGGAGGCATGAGAAGGTGAGGCTTGTTAAGTCTCATATGCATGGGACTCTTGCTTTGAAATGTGTTATTCCATTTCCTCTAAATCTTCCTCAGGGAAACACTTAATTTGGATTTCCTATGCATTTTACCACTGATTCTTCAGTTGTYACTATCTGCCTCTAGATTATGGCCATAGTTTCTGTCCACTTTATTCTCTGTCAACCACTGCCACTCTGCTTGCAGGCTGCACCATGGCGCGTAGGTTGTATGCCATGTAAAGAAGGTGGTAGAAGTCTTGGTAGATGCTGAGAGCAGAGCAGGGGTGCCGTGGGTGACCCCATAAAACAGACAATAGGTGCGCAGCAGCCGGTAGATCTGGCAGCCCGCCCGGTTAGCACAGAAACTGCCTCCTGCACCGACCTTGTTCTTCCAACTAAGGACCAACATGCTCTCATATAAACAAAAATAAATAAATTGCACCTAGGATATTGCAGTCTTCCCAGGGGACAGCTCTGATTTAGAGAAGCTGGAGAAAAAAACTCCTGCCAGAGGTTATTCTGAGGCCTTTTCACTTAAGTGGCAACATCAGAAAGAGATGAAGCTGCACAGCCGTATGAATAAATGTACAGAATCTGAAACTCGCACTTCTGGCTCATCTATCACATACCATCCTTTTATAGTGCGRGATGACATGTCCAGCACCAACTTTAAGCTGCTCTCAGCAGACACGCCATTACCTTCCGTCTCAGTGCACGGCCGCAATCTCATCCTGAAAAACAAGATTTTACCTTCCACTTACCCTTCTGGAGACAGCTTGTCAGAGCAACATGGTACCGCAACTTATCCTGCTTAATGTCACCTAATTAAATTCATTTTTGAATATAGTACTAAGCCAATTTAATTCTGTCTTTCAGAGCCTGCAGAGACAGTTGTGACTCTCAGATGGGTTTCTGTCTCTGATTAGTGATCAAATCTCTTTGTGCTTTTTTAGACTGACTCTCCGTCTGTCTTTTTCTGCGTGTCTCTCACCTGTACTTGTGGTGTTAGGGAATGGGGTGTTTTTTCCCATGCTTTCATAGGCCCAGCATCTACTGTCACATTCGACAACACACACTGTTTAATGACTTTTGTTTCTGAAACGAAAGTTTCATTACTGCTGCTGGAGTAGAAATAGAAATTACTGTGAAATACTATTGGTGTTAGACTTTGATTTCAGAGGTTGTTTTTCAAAGGTGCTGATCTTTGGAGGGATGGGTATTCGAGTGACCTTCCAACTCTGAGCTCCTATACCAGCCTCCGGATGATCATCCACATCGCAGTCCAAGTGCAACAGCTTCCATTAATGTTTACTGTCACTCTCAATATATTTTGTGATCACTAACATTCACGAAAATTARRGGCAGAATTAAAAAAAAAAAAAAAGTCAAAAAAAGAGAAAGGTCAAATCAAGTCATAGTGTGGAAAAGAACAATACACTTGATTAATGAAGTAGTGCTGGTGGAGTGTATCATGCCAGAGACAATCTGATGAGTATTTTTTGATTTTAAATGCCCTCTGTGCAGGTTATCAAAGAAAGTCAAAGAAAAAATAGTTTGTCTGGAGATTTTCGTGCATTATTTTTTCTGCTGCTCTGGCATGTCCCTCACTCCTTTTGTGCAGCTGTGTGCCAGGGAGTGCCTCTGATCTGCTGTTTCTAAATCCCCTGATGCCGTCGGATGGCAGATTGGTGTGCATCACCGTGGAACCTCCTGCTGCAGTTTACCCACTGTTTGCAGCTGCATTTTCTTTCTCTCCTTCTCTTCCCGCTTCCCCTCCCACTTGTTGATGCGGCTTATTTGTGTTCGGACWTGACAAACGCAGAACTGAATTGCCGTTATCAGCAACGTAATTCCCAGTTACTGAGAAACTACTGCTCTTGTTCCTTCCAGAGTATAGCTGGAGTGTGTGGGGAGACATGGTTTGAGAAGAACCTTGTACCATCATTGTGCACCGTGCTTGTTCTGTACGGAGAAGAGGGCTTCAGTCTGCGTGGATGTCAGTCTGACATATTTTACAGGCAGTTGATTCATCCATCCATTTTTTGTGTTGCATAGTAAAGTACATACAAGTGCTGTCGTGTCTGTAATGTAGCTTCTGATGTCAGAGAGAACTAAATACCAGCTTTCTCAACCTTTATTGGAATAATGCTGAAGTTCTGATACAGAAAGACAGGTGCCAGGMAAGTAAGACTTGAGACTGTAATTTTTTTCTTAATTCCTTAAATTTTTGAGAGAAAAGGAGAGGAAAGTTTTTTCAGATCATTAATTACATTTTTTTCTTTYATTTTAAAATATATTTTTCTGAAAAGTTATTCACAGGTATATCTTTTTGAAATTAGAAGCTATATTTTTTTAACATTCATGATAAAATATGAGGAGTTTTTTAGGCTTAATACTTAGATCTGATTTTAGTAAACAATTCAGTGCCTGTATCTAATCAATCTAAGCATTTGGTTTAGATACTTTGTCCATTTTGTAAATCCTTGTTCATTTTTCAAATGAGCAAATAGTATTTATTGAAGGTGGAGAAAGAATTGCCAAAACCCTGCTAAGTCCTAGAGCACAGCAGTGGTTTTATAGGCACTTTCTAAATACCTGTGTTTGTAAGGCCTCTTCAGCTCTGTTGGTGTGAATATGCTGTGTGCATTAATATGGATATTTATAATGCAGAATATTGCATATTTGCTTCTTTAGTGCTGTACTTTGTTGTAAGAAAGGAGTTCTTTGGGGTGAGAGAGTAAATTATCTGTAGTTTAGTATGTATAAATACAGTTTTAGGATTGTCTTGAGACTGACAGACAGTTTTGAGAAGTGATGGCACACTTATGCGCAAGTAAGTTGGCAGCAAAAATTACGTTTCAGCTTCCATTAAGTTTTCTAACTGTGCCTAATGTTTGCATTTCCTTCAAGCATTGCCTGTGAAAATGAAGGTCTTAATTGATGGCGCTGGAGATTACCACTGTCTAGCTATAGAAAAGAAACAGTTTGGGCAAGAACCGCGTGTATTTTCTTACAATTCTCTCTTTCTGTAGAGACTATATTGATTTGTATGTTTAGCTCCCAATCTTTCTCCCACCAAGATTTTAAGTGCTGGGTCCCTAGTGTATTCCTGTCAACGCTAGCTATTTCCATAATTGCCAGAACCACATACTTAAATACCTCCCATATAATTTCCATTTTCAGATTTCACAACGGCTTCCATGCTTCTGCTTCACCTAGAAAGACTTTGCCTTTGCTTTAAAGAGGCTTTTCTAGGACTTGCAATGTCTAAGTGTATTTTTGGGACTTTGGCATTTCTTTCTCACCGAAGGAAAGGCATTAGGAAGTCTCTGCCAGAAAGATGTTTGTGAAAGATCTTAAAAGTTGTCAGGTTCACGAGTAGTTGAGTCGACTCTTAGCAGCTGCTCCTTAGTCTCTCCTGCTCCACCCAAAGGGGTTTGTTTTGAGCAGTTTTGGCTTTCTCCTACATGGTCTCCGAGATCCCTCCATCTCAACTGTGAGCAGAGAGGCAGTAAGCGCTGAAAATGGGGCAYGACTTGTGGCCTTGAAAATCTGGACCATGGCTTTGACCTGGCCAAAGAAGAGGATAAAGACTCAGTGAAGGAATCTGAGCAAAAGGGAATCAAATGGAGAATTACAAACTCATTTCCTACAGGACACGGGACATCAGGAAGGCAACGGTAGCTGGTGACAGCTACCAACCTGAACTAGGTTTGAACTGATTCACCAGAGATGGAAGACTGCATTTCACTTGGTTCCATGTGTTGCGATGTATTTCTGTTCAYGATGTAACTACTCTGTGGTCATTCTTTTCAATTCATGTGGTTATTTAGGACTTTTGTTTTAGAGTATCCATTTTCCAAGAGTACCATTAACAGGCAGCAAGAAAAAAGAAAGGAAAAATGTTTAAATAAATTATACACCTGAGAAGTTCTGGTAGTGTTTTAAAAGGTAAATGAAGTGATGCAAAGTAAATGATTAGGTACAGTCATTAGGGACAGATTGATTAAATGTCTGCAAATAAATCTGCAAGCAGAAAAAGAATGAGTTGCATGTCTTACTGTATTTTCCTGTTGAAGACAGCTGGCCATGTTTAGCAGCATCCTTTTGTGGGGAGGATGCTACAAATGATTTCTCTGGGAGGGAAGATTCTTTTTAAGCCTTCAATAGGTTGAGAAAGAATTGCTTTTGTAGGTAAAACAGAGTTATTAGGAAGCAAAATKTAAGCAGTTCAATAGAATGGATCTATCTAACACTCAGAAAAATGTCCGTTTTAGGGAAACTCCTTTATAACGTCAAGCCTGGATGTGAAGAGCTAGGGWTGTATGTTCCTTTAAAATTCTAAGTGTACTTTGTAAGTTAAAGCTGTCCACTAAATCTAGATAATGCTTTCTTATTCTTTTTTGCCTGTGTGTATCTGGGAGCGCAGATACCTGGTCATCTTTTGGCATTTCTGAAAATGAGGGGCTGGTGAGCCCTCTGCATGTGCTTTCTGGCAGAGCTCCCCAGGCAGGTGAGTGGTTTTCACACGTTCGTGCCCTGTTGGTTAGGTCAAAAGTGCTGCGAGTTTTGCCGTGTTTCAGCCGTGCTGCCAGCGCCCGCAGCCAGCCGGTTCGGCTCGCGCCGGGTCCCGGCCCCTGCGGCGGTGCAGCCCTGCCCGTCTGCGTCTGCTTGGTCCTCCCTGTGTCAGCCAACGCGTGCGCTTACTTGCCGGTAGCCCCACGCTGGAGTCATGTCCGTCAGACCTCGGCRAGTTCCCGGTGAGCCATCTGTTCTTGAGCAGTCGGAGGTGGCTGTGAGTGAGAGGGAAGGAGCCGCCGCTGGGGCTACGGCGTGGAGGCGGGTGAATGAGCGAGATGGTGCCTCAGCCTCAGCCAGCGTAGTGCAGGTGGGAAGCGTAGGAACCCCCTCGGCCCCAGCACAGAGCTAGGGGAGCTGCCTGCCTCCTGGGAGGGACGGGGCTCTCCCCGAGGAAGGGGAGCGCTGCTGAAATCCCGGCGATGGGGCATGGCGGAGCACGGTGCCTTCTGCCGGCCGGGGCTGCCCCTGGGCGCTGTTAGCAGTCGCTGCTCCGCCATCTTGCTCACTGCTGCTGGATGCCATGCTGTGGCTCAGCCACTCTCCCCAGTGTCTGGCATTTAAGTATGCGTACACTTAAATATATGTCCTCTACTCTGTGACGATTCTGTTTTTTTTTCTCGTTTCGGACCACGGAGTATGTACTTCCTACTTAATCTTTACCAAGTTTTATGCTTGTTATTGAAGACCTATACAGAGTATAGGAGACACTGGCTTGCTTAGGTGGCAGCAAGTGAAGACGTACGTGGTGCTAGTGAAATGCGTGACGTGGCTGGCCAATGGAGCGTAACAAAGGCAAGAGCCAAGCCACTTTGGAGGTATGAAGAGTCGAAGAAGCATTAGAGTAATTTAAAAAATGTAAACTGTGGCTAAAATCTAAAAACATCATTTCTTTAGAATTCTTTGTTATTTACCAGACTTCTTTCCTAAAAACCTCTTACTCTGGGATGAGATGCAGCTTGTAGAGCAGGAGGAAGATCAGCTTCTGTTTGGGGAGGCTTGATTTAAAAAGACCCCAGCTTTATCTCTGATGTGACTTCTCATCGCTGTGGGTGTGTCTGTATGTGTGTGCATCTGGGTATATTTCAGAGTACCCTGTAAGTCATAGTACTCACATTTTCAAAATGAAGAGAACCCAATTAATCTGCCTTTTGTATCAATAACTGTGTTTTATAGCTTTATCCACATCCTCATGCATTGCAGGGTGAGTCAATACAATTAACAAGCAAGAGTTTCTTGTTTCAAACACTTATTTACAGGGATACACAGTCCAACCTAATTTTCTTTATTTAATACTGTAGACTTTTAAGTTGCTTGAACCTATGTTTGTTTCAATCAGTTGTGATTTTACCATTAGTTTTAGTAAGAAAAAACTTTTTCAGCTTTAAATTGGAAGGTTTGTTTGTTTGCTGCCATGTGTCTTGTCATTGGAGACAACGCTCATTTTCTATATCTGCATTAGTTACCTACAATATATATAAAAATATTTAAAATCAGACTCACCTATCAAGTGATTTGAAATGATCGAATGATTATATATAAGGTGATTGTAGTCACCAATAGGAAAGAAATGCTTTCTTAAGACCCCTTGATCTCAAGAGAATAGTTCACGAGGGAGCTCCAATGTTGTATCTTCTTCTAAACCAGTGATTTTCAATGTTAAAAAAGAAAAAAAGAAAAAAAGAAAGGTAGARCCAAACTGACAATGCACTGGTGAAAGGAATTATGTGCTTGTCAAGGACCTGACAAGTGGGAAATCTGAAATTCTGTATCTGTCCTCTAGACCGTTACAGCTTCTGCATTAACGTTGAAAACTGGTTTTCATTGCTTTGCTAGCATGCCTGAAATCTGGTCTGGAGCAGTGGGCCAAAACAGTTTGGCTACAGCAGGAAACTTTTACTTGCCATTGTGAACAGCAGAGTGTCTTCTGTAAGCCTGGGAAGAGCACAGACCCTGTTAATGCAGAGGAGGAATAAGTGAAAACACAAAAATCTATTAGCAGAGCTGGATGTAAACCTCTGAATATGATGACCTTACTGTCTGGATTTGTTGTGTTTTCAGGTGGGACCCTCTTCTGACATGTGATCTACAGCAAGCTACTTTGAATCGTACGATGACAATGTTATCACTGCCACATCTCTGGGAACCAGTTATTCATAAGTATACGGTACGTGAATGTCTGCATCTTACATTAACCGTTGCTTGTTGGAACAACGCAGTAACAATAACGYGAAGGTGCTAAAAGTCATTGAAGTAAATGTTAAGCCACATGTACAATCAATTACACCAAGCCGTTCCAGCAGATGTTTATCTGCTAGGCCTGGTCTGTATGCAGAATAGTGAACAGTTTTAACTTGAAGATGTATTTATTTACAGATATTGGTAGAAACATTCTACCAATGTTTCTTTTGGATGAAGTTATATACGTAGATATACAGACTATTATTCTCTTCCTCAAGCAGGAGGGAGTAGTAGCAGCAGTGTGAAGGGTTCTGTACTTTAACTGTATTGCTGCACTTAATGCAGTACTATTTTTGCATTTAGGAAAGGCCTTTAATTGCTTTTCTCCTTCATTCCATTTTCAGTTTCTGGTCAGTCTAAATTAGATTAATTTCACACACCAGTGAATCCCTAAAGAAGTGTAAATTAACTCCATTTTACCAAACTCAGCCAGATGATGGCAGTTATTCTCTTGATGTTTAGCTTTACATCACCCACCATCTTTGACCAAGATTCCAATAGGAATTAAATCCGTATATTAAGCCTTTTTCCTCACCCTGTATAAGGAATTGGAGACTGAGACCCACATCTAGTGAAGGGAGGCTATTTAATTTATGGCCTATGAGGCCAAAAATGTAAGGTCACTGATAGCTGGCATGTTTTTCTTCTCCACTGTTCTGGCTTGAAATTGTTAACACACACTCAGGTCCTGTAAAACCAGGAACAAACTGGTTTTATGAGAGTGGTTACATCACTGTATTATGTTCTGAACAGTTCGTAGCACACCACATAACCGTTAGCATGGAGCATCTTCATCTGATTTATGACCCCAATGCAACTCCCGCTGAAGCTGGTGGAGAAACATTCTTCGTGCTGATGGGAGTTGAATTGCACTGCACCTAACACCTGAGACTTTTGTTTAAGTMATGTTCCCTGCATGGAATCTTTTTTACTGATTAGCCACTTTTTAGAGATTAAGTATTAAAGATATAAGCATAAAATAGAATTACAAGGAAATGGATTGCCAAAATAACGTAAAAGAGGACTCAATTATTGAAAATGCTTTTCTAGCTTCAAAAGTTATAAAGTGATGAGGAGAGATGACTGTTTGCTCCAAAAGTATATATCTGGGTTTAATGCGCTGTATTTTTATATATAATTTTGAAGACAATGTTTGTCAGAAATGTGATTTATTTGCTGCTACATCAGTGATGTGAGAGAGGGAAAGCAAGATAAAAGCCTTACAGGGAGTGGGAAGAGAAAGGTCATGCTTCATCGGTCAATTTAGTGTGTTTTGGGAGAGCAGTTCACAACTCGGGTAACTTCTGTGCTGAATGGTGAAGAGGTTTCCAACTCTGGCTGGACTCTCAGTCAGTTCGAAGAGAAGCTCCCGGAGCTGACATCTCCCACTGAAGTGAGAGAGCGTTGATCCTGTGTGCGCTGGCAGGGCTTCTAGCATGCCTGTGTAGCCACCCTCAGTAATCCCTGCTAGCCAAATACCATTAACACCACCCTTTGCAGACTTTTTCTATGCATTTGTTCAGATGTCTCCTCCATCATCCATATCTAAGCACCTTTTCAGGAGGGATATTGTTGCTCTTGTTTCTTCCGAGCTGATTCATTTTTGAACATTCAGAAYTGTTTGTTGGTGTATGTTTTTGTATAAGTTGTTTTGGCATGTGTGGTAGCATCAACAAGACCGAGTGCCGAGTCCTGCACTTTGGTCACAACAACCCCAGGTAATGCTACAGCCTTGGGGAAGAGTGGCTGGAAAGCTGCCTGGCAGAGAAGGACCTGGGGGTGCTGGTCGACAACTGGCTGAACATGAGCCGGCAGTGTGCCCAGGTGGCCAAGAAGGCCAACGGCATCCTGGCCTGTATCAGAAACAGTGTGGCCAGCAGGAGTAGGGAGGTGATCGTGCCCCTGTACTCAGCACTGGTGAGGCCGCACCTCGAATACTGTGTTCAGTTTTGGGCCCCTCACTACAAGAAGGACATGGAGGTGCTGGAGCGTGTCCAGAGAAGGGCGACGAAACTGGTGAAGGGTCTGGAGCACAGGTCTTATGAGGAGCGGCTGAGGGAGCTGGGGTTGTTTAGCCTGGAGAAAAGGAGGCTGAGGGGAGACCTTATTGCTCTCTACAACTACCTGAAAGGAGGCTGTAGAGAGGCGGGTGTTGGTCTCTTCTCCCAAGTAACAAGTGACAGGACAAGAGGAAATGGCCTCAAGTTGCACCAGGGGAGGTTTAGATTGGATATTAGGAAAAATTTCTTCMCCGAAAGGRTTGTCAAGCATTGGAACAGGCTGCCCAGGGAAGTGGTGGAGTCACCATCCCTGGAGGCATTCAACAAACGTGTGGATGTGGTGCTTTGGGACATGGTTTCGTGGGCATGGTGGTATTGGGTTGACGGTTGGACTTGATGATCTTAGAGGTCTTTTCCAACCTTAATGATTCTATGATTCTATGATTGGTAATGGAAAGCTGGTTTGAAGAAGGTGAGTTTTACATTCTGCAGGGGCAGAGGTCTGGAAAGGACCCAGCAGGCCAGCTGGTCTGCTTTCCTGCTGTCTCAGGTATCTCGTCATGAAAGCATGAATGCGTCTTGGTTGACATTTTCACTTTTTTGGTGGAATGCAGCTTTTCGCCAGTRAAGGGGACCTTTCAGAGAGCTGAGGACAGATGGCGGGGAGAGGCGGTTGTCAGAGTGGTGACCACTTGCAGATCTCCATGTTCATGGCACAAAGAGCAAGCAGCCGTCTTGCTGCCATGCTTTTAATGAGCTGTAGAGCAAGGGATGCTGCGTCTCACACCTTGTGAGGCTTCTTCTGATACACCGTAATAACCTTCACGGATTTGCCATCTACCCAAATCAAAATGAAATTTCCTTTGACTGGTGGATGCAGGAATCAGAAGAAAGTGAAGGTTTTTGGGTGTTATTTTGGTTTTACTCTTTTTGCCAGTTCTCATATAGCATTGCAGACATTTCAGGAARCTAATCTGCAGGAGCACAGCTCATAAAAGATTGGCCTGCCAGAGGATGAGGCTCTGCTTATTACAGAAAAGCTTCTGAGACAGTCACAGCTGAAAAGATTACACACTTCCACAGGAAATTAAATTTGATGTAATATAGTGAAAGAATGACAAAATGGAAAGGGCATATATAATGTATTTGTGATTATTAAGTGGTAGAAAAATGAAAACTTGAGTTCCAATAAAGTGCATGTAATTTAGATATGGATCCAAAATTCCCAATAGTTTTTTAAAAATTTGGCCCTCCACTTTCCTTCGCTCTCTCTCGGYGTTGTTATCTCAGTGTGGAAAATCATTAATGCCTTGTAAAATTATGTCAACTTTTGGGCACGTTAGATTATAAAGCGTTTAGAACAAGTTTCAGAGCAGCGCTATGGAGTYCGTTGAGGTTGCATTCTCCAGCAGAAGGTGCATATGTGACACCAGACTGGGAGTGACTTGACTTCATCCTTCTCCCATGTGGATGTGCAGTGCTGACAGAGGGGGAAGCTTTCCTTCCCCATCTGCCCGCGCCCCTYGCCGAGGTGCAGTGTGGTGCTCGATGGTGGGTGGAAGTCCCAGCCCTGTCCCAGCCGCTGGCCGGAGGCTGGTGTCGCAGGTGCAGTCAGGCTGCAGACACGCTGGGGACCATTCAGGTTACGCACGTGCTGAAGAGATTTGTTGGTACAGAGGTCCTTGCTGCTTGCCCAAGGCACGGGCAGGTGATGTTTCCCCTCTTCCTCTCCTCCTCGGGGTCAGCATAGGCGCCGCAGTGAGCCGGGCTCTCTCCTGGCCAGGTGCTTTGTGGCAAAATGGACATTTTCCTTCAAARGGGACAGTAATAACTTGCAACATTTTAATAATTTTTCCTATAAGATCTGGTTACCTGCTGTTGGAAAGAATAAGCAGGACTCTGGCAGATTTAACTTTATTAACCATCATAAATCCTTTCCCTTTTGACTCTAATCAGTCCCTGGAGTCCTTTTAATGCTCTTGACATTGCATTGGCCTTTCATCACAGCACAATATACATTTTCCTGTAACTACAAAACTGATGGCGAGAGCCTTACGTAAACCCGGGGTAATGGACGCAGTGATGGGGACGTGCGACTGTCAGATGCTTGCTGCTGGTGGAAGGAGGAGAGGGAGCTTATTCTGCCAGCAYGGCTCTTCCCTCGGCGGAGGGAAGGAGAGGGGACCCGAAGGCGCAGGCGCTCGCGGGGTCTAGCGTGCATCCGCTAGCACCCAGGAACGGGGGAGCAGCCACTTTGCTCTGGCCCAGACAGACAGAGAGACAGCGGTGGTTTTGTGTCTTCTGCTGGCAAGTGGGAGGACGCTGGGGGCCAAACCCTGCCTCAGAAGGCTCCTCTATGAGCAGTCCCCAGCCCATGTCCCCACGGCAGTGAGCTGCTGGAGCTCGCTAGCGGCCGGCGGGCTGAGCCAGCCGCCGGGAGCTGCTGGCCAGGAGGAGGTCGCTTGCGGCACAGGGACCCGGCAAACCTGCTCGGATGGAGATGCTGGGTGAATGGATCTTTTCTGTGCCGGGAACAACACTAAAAGGAAGGAGTGTTACCAGGTGGTCGAGGGGCAGGCACCTAAGCAACAAACGCCTTCTTCATAAAATAACTACTTGGGTTATTGCCTTTCTGTCCAGCCTGCGCACAAAATCCTCCGGAAAGTGAGAGGGGAATTCCCCGGTCGGTAGTCTGTCTGTCTCTCTGCTGTCCAGRAATTCATGGGATGGAGAAAGCATCCCAAGAATCTGCCCCCGTGTGCAGGGAAGCTAAATTCCCTCTTGTTTTTCCGTATACACAAGTCAGCAAGTTTCTTCAGCAAATGCTTTAATTTTAAGCTTAATACTATGCAAATATTTAACTTTGGACAAAAAAGCCTCAAGCTGGCTTCAGACCATGGACTGGCTTCCAGCTGTTTCTGCAGGTACAGATCCAATGTTTACATACAYGAATGGTTATTTGTTTGTTTGTTTGTTTATTTGTTATGGTAATCCTTTTAAAATGAACTTGGATATTTGTGTACCCTGTTTTTGCTTTGAACATCAAAATCTATGTATTTGAAATGTGTGTACAGCCATTTTCAGAAGCTTTGGCAAAAAGCTCAGATCTGCTGAACATAATCACTGTAGGCTGAATCTTTAGATGACACAGAGTTGTACTGACTAATTTTTTCTCTAACTAACTGAAGTGCCCAAAGCTGTGCTCACTGTTGAAAGCCCACCAGCCTAGGTTATGAAAAAAAGGTGTGGAAAGATCTGGTGCCTGCTGCAGGAGCTTTATACTGTAGTTTGGTTGTCCAAACAAATGGGTGCAAAAGAATATTCAGAAGAGCATCAAGAGCGTTAGCAGTAAGTATGTTAACTAGGTTTCAAAAATCTACTTAAATGCTACCTTGATACTTTGCTGTATCCACATATATTTCATAYACGTATGCTTTCTCCAGCCCTTGTCTCAGCTGCTGCATGCCTGCAAACAGCTTCTTGTTACAAAGGGAAAGTTCGTAGTCTTGTGGACCTTCTATAATGTGCTCAGCATGTAAGCCATTGACTTCACGAAGATGAGAATAGCTATGTCAAACGTGTTTCATTTGCATGTGGCAAGATAGAAAAAGCAAACTCTGTGTGAAGATGAGCAGACAAGAAAGACACCGAATGCCTTAAATACTAAGGGAGTTAATGCTATGCAGTGATTTTGCTTCTGTTATAGGAAGTGTAAGAACAGTATGCTTCCTGGCGTACATCACCAGCTAAACTGCAAAGGTTTCAGTTCCATGGCAACAAGAAGAGCCCAATTGTGCTGAAGGTGTGTGTATTAATGCATTCAGAGTGAGGGGCTGGGAGTGAACTGGGGAAAAATAAGACATGCCGAATGTTTCCCATTTATTTATTTATATATAAAGTAAAGCCTTTGTTCTTAGAAAATCAGAACTGACATGATTATACCTGCCCCCCCCAATTCTCTCCGATTCTTTTTACAYGTGTTTTTCTCAGGCAAAAAGCAAATGAAGAAGCTGTTTTGTTGGGTTTTTTTWATAAGACTGTAAGTGCAGCAGCACTTGAAAGTTGCAAGAAAATGCTATTAATTCCTGAGACTGTTGTATATCCCTGGAGAGAAAGACTTGGGGGGGGGTGTATTTTTTCCAGGATGTACTGCTTTACAGAGCAAAGTGAAGCAGTGTTTGGGTTTTTTTATTATTATTATTTTCCTTGATCTTTTTGATTTGCCCTCTTTATGCCTTTCTCTACATCCACCTCCAGTTTCCCCCACCTCCCCTGGCTGAGGAGCAGGAAACAAGACTGAGCTCCGTTTCCTGACATCCAAAGAAATATAAAAGTACGGGGAAACGGTGTATTTTGTTTTGCCAGCTGACTCGGATTCAMAGACCCGCACTAGGAAGGCACCTGCTCACAGACAGGGTCAGGAATCACCCTCTGGAGCAAYTGGGCAATCAGCCAGGGAATAATGAGCTGGTCATTACGTGAATTTTGTTTGATCTGCTCGGTTGGCTGTGTGAATGTAGGTTGGGGGATTGTGACAAATGTATTTTGCTTAGGGTGAAGAACTACCTAAGGCTGGTCCTGCCAGCTGTGCTGACGGGTGGATGAATTGCAGATTTCCAAGGTTTAAAGTCAGACTGGGCGGTGGGGGAATCTCCAGATGTTGGTATTTCTGAGGCTAATAGCAGTGCTAATCTGGCATGGTAGAGCTGACAGAAACTGGCAAGTTAAACTGGATTTACAGCTGCTTTGCATTGATAAAACAGGCAAAGCAGCCAGAACATATCAGTGGATCTGGCCTATAGATTTCAGCGAGGTTTCTCTGTTTAACTGGAGAGAGAATATAGCTCTGCAGTTGGAAGTTGGTCAACCGCTCTCCTCTTGCTGTGCCAGGAGGAATGAAATTCATCTCTCTCTTATCTGTATCCTTTTCATTTTTTTTTTCCCCGACTAGCAACAGGAATATTTTCTTTCTTAAAAACAAGGCTTGCTTTCATTGAAGTGGGAACCCTGTCTTTGAGATTCTACTTGGGGGAAATTTGTCCCTGTTCAGACCAGTGCAAGATGGGTAAATCTTTTCTAAGGGGATAAATAGAATTGAAATGATTAAATGACCCTGTCTGGGCATTCTACAAGGGGGTGGATTTCACTCTCAAGGCAGCAGAACTGCAAAGTAAGAAGGTGTCATTTTTAAATAGCCACTTTCTGAGGGAGCGCAGCACTAGTAAGCCTGAGCCACTTGCTAATGCTGCATTTGACACTCTCCCAAATTTGTTGTTGTTGTTGTGGCTTCTAGTTTCTGCACAGCCCCCCAGAACAAAAAAAGCCAGACGTAGCTCATTAAATATTAGCATATGCTTTCCAAATTATGTGGCACTTTCATTTTCCTGACTTTTGACAACGGGACTGTGCATACAACCCTGAATGAAGAGGAGGAATCACTCGAGCCAACAGTGTAGTAAGGGAGGTGAAGGATTCCTGTGTAGGTGTCCCAACCTGGCATAACCCTCCAAACACGCTAGCTGCTGTTTGCAGGCACCTTCCCAGTGGAGCACCTCATTTGTCTTGGCAGGAAGGATGAAGAGAAAGCACCAAAAGGAACATCAAAGAAAGAAGAAAAGGAGGAGAGAAATCAAGGACAGGAAGAGTGAGGAAACAGAGCAAAGGCAGAAGGACGAGCAGAGAAACAACAGGGGGCTGGGAAAGGCACAACACAGGAAAGAGATGATGATCTGGTGCCTAGGAAGGAAAAGTTGTTTTTCAGATGTAATGGAGACAAAAAAAAAACAACCAAGAGAGTAAGAAAATTAAAATACATGAAGTGGAAGAGGATATCAGAGTGTTGAGGGAGGAGAATTCAGACTGACATGAACAGAAAAAATACAGAAAACACATGGATTAATTTCATACACTGGTCCAGCCAATTTTAAATAGTAGCTGCAAAGTTTGTAGCATCAAGAGCTTCTGACATTCTCAATGTGGAGGTTTTGGGGACTGGTGGGGAGCAGTGGGGCTGCATTGGGAGGCTGCTGCAGGCACCAGRCTGGGTGGTTGGAGGCAGATTTCTTCTGTGCACTTTGGCTGGAAGCCTAAAGCCAGTATGAATATMCCCGAGGAAAACTGCCCATCCTGCATTTGAAGACTGGCAGTCAGAAAAACTTGTCCGGTTCTCTCTGAAGGTATCTGAAGAAGGGCTGTTGCCACACAGGTAGGGATAAGGGCTCCCTCTAGATCCCTCTTCTGCCACTTGTTCAAGCTATCTAGGCTACCAGAAATAAACAGCTGAATGGAAATTTTAGTTCTGGCTGTGAAAAGAAGCTTTTGAATGAATTCTACATCAAATAATTAATGTCTTCTTTCCTCCTCCTTTCCGCCTACCTTGTTCCTAAACATTAACATTTCATGTCACTTGAGCTAAGTTCAGTGTCAGACTCACCAGATCCTGCTGAAAAATACACCCCTCTTTTGTGGCAAGCTGGAGAAGATGAGAGGCTTGTGGTGTTTTTCCTTCTCAGTCTCTGCTCTGCTGGGAGAAGCAGCKAAGGCTGCGTGAAGCTGTCTCCTTCCCACTCTCCTAAACTTCACTCCTAAAAATGCTTCTCCCTCAACGGCTTTGCTACTTCTCTGAAGAAGGCATGGCTTGGCCCACTTCATGCCATCGTTTGCCAGGGGATGTTTTCTCAGATTGCGGTGACTTTCATCATGATAGGAAGCTGAAGAAAATTGCTGTGGAATAAGTCATGGGCACTGCTAGCTGTGCCATTTGGAAGTCGTTACTTAAGCATGAAAAAGAAGAAAAGGATCAGGAATTATGAGATTTAAACCCTGCCCAAAGCCCCAAACCTCCAAATAATTTCTGCCATTTCTGCTTCCTGTTTTCTAAACACTTGGGCTGTACTTGCGTTATATTTTTAAACTTTCCTCCAGAACCGCAAAGGTGAGAARTACCCTTTCTCCGAAATAGGTTGTTTTGTTGGCAGCGGTACCAGTATGTGTTCTCCCGTGGCCCTTTCCCCCCCAGGACTTCTCACCCACYTCCTTTACGTTGGTGCCAGCAGGTGGGGGGCTGCAAGGTGCCCGGCCGGGCTGAGGCTGTGCACCCCTGCTCGCTACCAGGGTGGCCGTGCAACACCCGAGGGCTGAGCTCGGGGCATCGGTCTGGCTTTCCTCCTCAGAGCYAGCTACCAATTTTCTCGAGACTTGTGAGAATGTAATTACCGAAATTTAGTGAAATTTGTTGTCTACGAGAGAAGATATGAATGTCTGCGGAGGTGGAGAAACGTGCATTCAAATAGTGGGTTTGTTGTACAGGAAGGGGAATGGTTCTCACTGGGCAGTCGTGTCTGAAATACCCTGCGGTATTTACAATAAAGATGAATGCTTTTACAGTAAATCATGGGGACCTGAGCTTACCTGGAGATCTTAATAATTTTTCCTACTATAGAGAAAGCAAGTGGTGAACAGGCACAAGAAGGAAATGTTGGTGAAAATGGACCTTTTGACAGTGAGCACAGTCTTGATGCCTTTGGTGGAGTGAGTAGGGATGTTCCTGTATCGCACTGTAGTTATGCAGAGATGTGCTGATACTTGCTTATTTTGATCAGTGCTGAAAAACAGAAGCAAATAAATTGAATGTGGCTTTGAGGTGCTGTATCACCTGAAATCAAAGCCAGTTCGGGGTGGAAATAAAACGGCTGATGTTCATGTAACCCCAAATCTCTCAACCTGTACCTGAATTTACTTCTCAGATGTTAGAGAAAAATCACCCTTTCCACAGATGCCGTGTGAGTAGGGCAGCCATTTCCACATGACAGGAGGAGGTTTTTTCCCTTCCCTCACCTTGGTGTCCAGTCCAACAATTAGGAATCAGGTTTAACCCTCAGTGTTTGTTTCAGACCCTGTGAGTCTTTAATTCTTTTCTAGCAGCAAAACAATTATTTTTGATAGTCACACTAGTTGTTTGTTAATTTGTTTATAATCAGTTTTCCAAGAGGTTGCTTTGATGTGGGAGGAACTGAATTCTTTGGGTGCAAATGCTCGCTGCTGACTCTCTTCTTAGTCATTAAGAGATGTTTTTCACATTAAGGCGCCTTTGCTTTTAAGGGAAAAATGTCAAGCATCTTCTGATACCAGACATACAAAATGTGAGGTCGCCTAAACAGAAGCCATTTCCTGAGCTGCAGCACGTGAGGGTAGGAACAGCCCGAGCCTCCGCCGGCCTCCCGGGGAGAGACGGAACAGCCCCCCGTCCCCTCTGGCTGTTCTGCTGCTGCAGCCGCCTGCACCAGGCCCCGGGACCTGAGACCCCACGGATGCTGGTTCCAGCTGCTGACCTAGATCCCCGCTGATATGCCTCCACGCTAAAAGATGTCACTGTTCTTTTCCAAAAAGAATGTGTCTTTTTTTTTTTTTCAATTCCCTTGCCACCTTTTTGTATTTTCCAACTGCAGCTCTTTTAAGGCTCCCTGCCTCTGCAGTTCTTGCCTTTGTATAGGTTATTTTTGGAAACTGGGGAACTAGGAGGAGGGATGAAATTTAGGGGAGCTGACTGCAGTAGAAGTAAAAAGCTCTTTCCCTTGGTGTGCTCTTTCTTCCCTCTCCTTTCTTCTTGTGACCTCTGTGGTCCAACCCCCGTGGCATCGCTCGTTCCAGGCCAAGCCGTAGCTGATGCTCTTTGTGCCCAGTGAGCGACGACTTCCCATGCGGAGGCATGCCGGTTCGCAAGCTGTGCTCGCCGCTTCCTCCCTGCAGTTGCCATCGTTTCTCTTCTGCTTTTCTGGGTCAGCCAGTTGGCCAAAAAGTGGTAGGTGGTCGAGCAGAGTTTTGAGAGCTGTGAAATACTGGTAGCACTTGGGAGGTTATGTGCCCTAGGGTAAATTTTATGCAGAGAAGAATGCATTTCCTTCATTATTTCCTCGATGGGGCAGCTCCATCAAGGTGGTTGGCTTTTTCTTGAAATGTCGGAGTATTTTTACATCAGAAGTGTTACATGCTGATTGCCAAACTTTGCAAGAAAAAACAAATTTTTTGGAAGACTGGGGAATAGTGACTGACACCTGACCTGGCGGGGAGACGGGGAGCTCACCTTTCGGCTCTAGGGCATGGGGCAGGTGGTGGTGAGCCCAGACCCCCAAAGCATCTGAGCTGTTCTGCACGGGGAGGATCACTTCATATCCTTCATTTTGAATGCAAAAATGTTAAGGAGAAATTTTCTATGAAGGAGGACCCAAGGACTTTATTTTTTCTGTGTAGGTTTTCTAAAATCACTAGTGCATAGAAAGACATTGACCACACAGTAGGTCAGGCTGCCCTTTTGATAACTGAGACAGTATTCGGATAATTGAGATGCCTGTGATTGCCCATGAAAATTTGCTGATGTTTACACTGCTGTCAGGTATTGAAGTCACACCATAATATTTATTGTGGGATCTTGCAATGGATTTTAAAATAGATCGATATCACAGCATGAAGTGGGAATTTTCCTCATTTTTTCTGCGGTTATGAAAATGCCTAAATATCAGTATAGTGCAGTAAATGTTAAACATTAAAAGCTGGTTTTGTGTGTACTGATAAGAGTAGATTGATAGAGGAGGAAGTAACTTGAGTTTGGTTGGTAAAGCTGATGATAGGAGTATGGTGGAAAGCAAAGCGGGGGATGACTGTAGACTCAAAGCAGTAACATGCTGTCTTTGAAGGATGGATTTGGGTCAGCAACATAACAAGAAGTGATAATGAAGAGGACTTTAACCCTAAATTAAAAAAAAAAAAAAAGAGGCAGATGATTCTATACAAGAACTGCACAACTGATGCAAAAAGTCAGCCAAATACAGAGAGAATGAAATCAACAGAACATGAAGTACTCTCTTAAAATACATAGAAATGGAGGGGTTTTTACTACCGTGCTATGGCAGAGATCAATTAAACTGTGCAGAATGGTTATGCAAAATGTTCGCTGTAGGGAAATCACCATTTTCCATAGATTCTAGGAAGGAGTGCTGGCACACCGCCGGCAGTGATTTATTTTCACACAGCCCCGGTGCTTGTGGCTCGCACTCAATGAAATCTTCCAGGGTAAATTATTTATTTAATTAAGAACGGCCACAGTTGCACCGAGAGACTGGCAGCACAGCAGCAGGAAGTCTGTTAGAGATTAAGTCTAACTTCTTACAGATAGGCTGCTTATGTATGGTATAAATAATTAAAATCGTAAATAAGTGTATGTTGGCATTTTTGTTTAAGCTTATTAACAACAGTTCATAATATTGAATACGATGTATGTACTGCCATGTGTTGTAGTCCTCTAATTTCTTGTTTAAGTAACCCAGAGGCTTGTGCAGCAAGCTAAGACATCAAATTGTTGCTAACTAAACTTTTGAACTTTTCATAAGAAAAGGAGACGCCAGTAAGAGAAGAGTCAAATTTATGAGTGGGTAAGCATGAGCAACCCAAAACCTTTCATTTCAGTAGGCATTCCCATAAGAGCAAAGAGAGAAATTCCCCTCTTCTTACGCCAAATAGGCAAGGTAATGCTTTCTTCTTAGTTTAACATATTCCAGACAACAGTTATAGCTGGTGGTTTGAAGGAGTCACAGAAAGAGAGGAATTTGAATATAACTAATGAGAGAAACTGTTGTTTGAGGAGAAATCCCTGGAGAGTCTCTACAAGATTTCATATTGTTATCTGTGGGTTTTTTTTGTGTGTTTTTTTTTTTTTTAAAAAAGAAAAGAAAAGGTGAAGCAATGTGATTTGGTAATTGTGCTTTTATCAATAAATTCGATTTTTGAAGAATACATTCTGAGTTTGATCCTTGCTTTCTTTCTCTGATTGTTGGGTAATAAGAAAAAATCTTGCAGGAGGAAAAGAAGCCACCTCTCTTAGAGGAAACCGCTCATGGATTTAAGCTGCGTAGTTTGGCATGAAGGAAAAAAATGGTCAGACGCTTTGAAAAATATCAGAAATGGACAGTTTTGAAACATCAGACATATTTGGTTTTGGACGGGCCTAATAAGCAAATCAACACACAGCTACATTCACCTGCCGGGGGCAAGTTCCCCTTTTGGCGGGGGTCAGCAGGCAGGCTGCCGGCAGCCGAGGTGGGGCTCTCTCCTTTGCATGGGATGGTTTGGACCTTCCCCTCTCCTCCCCCTGCGCTTCCTGTCCCCTGTCCTGCTGGCTGCCTGATGGTCCTCGCTGAAGCTGTCAGCAGCAGCATCTGAAACACCCCTTGACTTTGAGAGGTCAGCTTTTCTCTCCACAGCCCGGGCTCTCCAGCGCTGCTGAAACTTGGAGCGAGTGGGTGGTTGGGGTTTGAGGAAGGGTTTCCCACTGTCCTGGCTGTTGTTTCACATCCCAGAGCGGCTGCTCCTGCTACCTGTCGTCTGCGGCCGCCTGCCTGAGCGCATGCTGGGCTGGTTTGGGCAGCTGGATGGGCAGCGAGCTGTTGGGCAGCCAGGGGTTTCTGATGGGTTAGCACCTTGGATTGGCTTCCTGTGGGCGCAGGCAAACTCTAGAGCTAGCAGGAGCACATGGCTGGCGTGGCGGGGAAGAAGCAAAGCGGCATCTCCCCCTCTTGGATGGCATCTCGCCATCGGACTGACCTCGCCAGAGCATGAAACTGCATCCTCAAGGTGCAGATCAGATCTTATACGTGCAAGGTCGTTCACACTTGAGTACTATGTTACATCAGCATGGTAATCAGGAATGGATACTGAGAAGATGATGGTGAAGGACAGCGGTGTTTCTTATGCTGCCCTTTTCCACTCCCCACTTCTGGTCACCCCAAGTTATTCTCTGTGTTTCTCTTTCCAGATGGAGTTAGAAATGGGTATACATTCAGAATCGTGTTTTTATTGGCAGCACCTGTGAACAATCAAAATTTGTTTGTGCAGATTTGCAATCAAACTTCAAACTGAAATGAASGTGGTTTCAGAATAGTTTGTTTGCAGTCATTGTTTTTATTTTTTGCAAAGGCTTTACAGTATCTCCTAGGTACTCCTAGTTACTGTGCACTGGAATCATAGAATCACAGAATGGTTTGCGTTGGAAGGGACCTTTAAAGGTCATATAGTCCAACTCCCTCTGCTGTGGGCAGGGACATCTTTCACTAGATCAGGTTGCTCAAAGCTCTGTCCAAGCTGACCTTGAACACTTCCAGGGATGGGGCATCCACAGCTTCTCTGGGCAACCTGTTACAGTGTCTCACTACCTTCACTGTAAAAAATTTATTCCGTATGTCCAATCTAAATCTACCCTCTTTCAGTTCAAAACTGTTGCCCCTTGTCCTGTCACTACAGATCTTGGTAAAAAGTCTCTCTCCATCTTTCTTATAAGCCCCCTTTATGTATTGAAAGGCTGTGATAAGGTCTCCCTGGAGCCTTCTCCAGGCTGAACAACCCCAACTCTCTCAGCTTTTCTCCATAGGAGAGACGTTCCATCCCTCTGATCATTTTTGTGGCCCTCCTCTAGACCTGCTCCAACAGGTCCATGTTTGTCTTGTGCTGAGCACCCCAGAACTGGATGTAGTATCCAGGTGGGGTCTCACAGGAGCAGAGCAGAGCGGCAGAATCACCTCCCTCGACCTGTTGGCCACACTTCTTTTGATGCAGCCCAGGATATGGTTGGCTTTCTGGGCTGCAAGCGCACATTGCCGGCTCATATCCAATTTTTCATCTACTACTATCCCCAAGTCCGTCTCCTCAGGGCTGCTCTTAATCCATTCATCCCCCAGTCTGTACTGATACTGGGGATTGCCCCAACCCATGTGCAGGACCTTGCACTTGGCCTTGTTGAATTTCTTGGGATTCACACGGGCCCACTTCTCAAGCCTCTCCAGGTCCCTCTGGATGGCATCCCTTTCCTCAAGTCTATCAACTGCACCACTCAGCTTGATATCATCCACAAACTTGCTGAGGGTGCACTCAATCCCACTGTGTCATTAATAAAGGTATTGAACAGTATCAGTCCCAATATGGACCCCTGAGGGGACACCACCTGATACTGATCTCCATTTGGACATTGAGCCATTGACTGTAACTTTCTGGATGCAGCCATCCAGCCAATTCCTTATCCATTGAATAGTCCATCCATCAAATACGTACCTCTCCAATGTAGAGAGACAGGGATGTTGTGTGAGACTGTGTTAAAGACCTTACAGAAGTCAAGATAGATGACATCAGTTTCTTTTCCCTTATCTACCAATGCAGTCACTGTAGAATAATGTATAGAATTAGTCATGTTTTGATGGTTAGCTTTATTTGGTGCCTTCAAGTCAAGTGGCATACATATGATGTGAACAGACTGCTGAGACTACTATTATTTTTCATCACCATATTCTAAAAATACTTTTAAAGAATTTTGGTGAAGAATAGATCTCAAAAGTATTTTTAATTAGTATCTTGGGATAGGAAAGTACACTTGCCTCAACTTACAGTTACTCAACTGTAAACAAGCTAGTTATTTAACAGACCCAAACTATACAGTGAAATGAAGAACCTCAGATCCTTTTGCTGCAGCTGCAGAAGAGGCTATTGCTATAGAATGCTAGTTTCTCATTTCAGCAAAACCTGGTTCCAGGTGCTCAGGCAACAGCTTTCCTTAGTTTCATGGTTTGATTTGCTTTAAAACTTTGGCATAAACCCTGTAATTTACTCTTAACTATGCTAGCAAATGTAACCAGTTTAGACTATATAATAGGTAGTGATAATTTGAAATTTAACTTTAAGTATACTTATTTCCAAAAATAAAAATGTTGATTTTCATGTTACATATCTAAAATAAGCACAACTCCCACCACCACCATCCATTGTTACTTGTCTTAGATTTCTTCAGGGATGTTTGCATGCAAAGGGAAGTATCAGATTCCTACTTCCAAATAGAGAAAAATCATTATGTAGTCTCAGAAGCCTTTACTTCTATAATATTTTAATTTTGCTTTTCAATTATAATCAATATTACCTGTTTTGCCAATGCTAGCATTGGGAGAAAAGCCCTAAGAGGTCGATGTGCAGGCAGAGTGAGAATAGCATGACTATTTTTATGTTTCTGACATCAGTGTCCTGGTTTATCTAATGTTGTATGACACAGCGACTAAATGCTCCATACTATTCCATCCTCAGTGAGCCAAACATCTTTTCCAGTATTGCCCCTTGTTTCAAAAGTTGTAGAAACTTTTAAAAATAATTTGCTAATTTGGGGTGTTCTCTTACTATCTGTTTGGAAAGCTAATAGTTTTTTTACTTTTCATAAACAATATTCCTATACCACATTAATGTATATTCCTAATTGGAATAAGAGATAATTCATCAGCTTCCTACTTCAAATATGGAATTTTTAAAACTATCATGAAGCTTTGTTACAACAGGACATCTTTGCACTGTTTTATTCTTATTTAGATGGGTACATTTAGTTACCATCATGATTCCTGTTGTGTCCTTTGCCTGTTTTCATTATTTTTTCTCTATATTGAAAAGCAATGCATTTTTACTACTGGGAACAGTACAAACTGCTCCTACCAGATCCTCATTTTTCCACATCTCCTTTTACCCATAGATACCACCTTCACCACCCATCTGTCACATTCCCACATCTGTACCTATTCTGTACAAGGGTTTGCTGGGTTCCTTTATGTTTCAAGAAAACAGGCTTTTGAAAAGTCTGTTGGCTTCCAGAAGTAGTTGCACAAACCAGCCTTGTGCTAGATCTCCTGTATGAGAACTGACAGAACCGACAGCTGGTTGTAAAAAAAAAAAAAAGGGAGAAAAGTGAACTATGCCAAAAATTTCACTTTCCAAATGGAGTAAAATGCCTGCTTTACACGAACAAAGGATTTTGACTTCCTTGTTCAAACAACCCCTTGGTCTTTTAATGATGTAGAGATTTGGATCGCATCCCCTTAATGAGTATTGACTGAGTCTGTGGTGTCCTTTTCCTGGGGGTGTGTGTGAAAGTAACGTTAGCTGTAATGTTGTAGTAAGGTGCTAGAGAAACGGAGGCCCAGGACCCTTCCAAAATGCCTGGCCGCTGTGATTAACCCGTTCTGTGTTTCAACAGGCAAATGGCATGTGGGAAGTTAACTTTCCAAGCACAGCTGGATGTTGCAGGAGCAGCCTGGTGCTTCCCAAACATTTAAGCCTTTATTGCTTTACAGCTGCTGTTCAGACACAGAAATAAGAGAGTGTATGCTGCAGCTTTCTTTTTCACAATCAAGGTATAAACAGACTTTTTGAGAATTATGAACGCAGTCCTAAAAGTTAGTGAATCTCACAGTATTTATATTGAGCTTCAGATCCTGGTCCCCCTTTTATGTTTACTTTAATGGTTGATATGGTGCTATGGACATCTCTATGACTTTAACTAAATGCACAGAGGCAGCCAGCTCCAGCCAGCTTCTGCCTCGTGCAGTTGGGCAATGAAGAGGAGAACAGAGCTTTAACCCTGCTTTCCACACAGCCCCCCCACCTCTCRCATCCTTGGAGTGGCCGGTGGCCGCCTGTGTGACTCAGAGCAGATGCACCCGCTGGTGGAGTTGCCAAAGAGCTGTCCTGGCAGCCTGCACTCGCGGGCACCTCGTGCTGCTCCTCCCTTGGTGCCGGGGCCAGGGACACCACGTCTCCTGGGGAGTTCCCTCCAGCCGGGGGATCTCCTGTTTGGGATTTGGACACCGTTTCATTTGCCTCCCCTGTCACACTGGAGATGGTGTCCAGGGTATGCGTTAGCATCCCTGCCTCCCGGCTTTCACAGCTTGGAAGATGCAGCAGTGCTCCAGGCACATCCCTGCCACGGCCTTGCGATGGCGTGGTGATGGGGCCGGGTACTTCTGTCGCACCCCGTAGAGCCTCTGCGGAGAGGGGCTGGAGGGAGAGGGGAGGGGAGGGGAGCACGGCGGGTGGAACGGGGAGCACGTCCCTTCGGCAGATGTCAGGGTGAAAGAAGAGGCAAGCTCTCTCCACTCGCTCAGGCTTGCGCAATGGCAAAAGGGAAGTCCTGGGCTGTGAGCTGTGAAACTGTCTGATCCATCACTGACTAATGCGACATGAGTTTTAGAATGTGTGGCAAAACATAATATATATGGCTTATAAGCTGTTTAAAGGCTCCTGACGAAGGGGGGGATTATAATACTCACTTCTGAATGGGTGAGGGGCTTCGTGTGTTTCATGTGAAACACTGCAGGTTGTATTTTCCCGTGGAATTTGCAAACTTGCTACAAAGTGTATTTAGGTACTTCACAGGTTCTTAGTGACGTGGCATCCTACACGTTTACACCTCTCCTATTTTTCACGACACTTGTGTTATTGTAAGAGCTCCTACAATTGAGAGCCCTAGGGGATTTGAATGTTTTGACTCCCACATCTTCTGTAGAAAGTGAATTGTTTTATTTCAGGACGTTGCATTGAGTGGGCACCAGCGGAAGACCCGGGAATGACAGGAGGAGAAAAGAGAGACTGGTGCTAGGTGTCTGCAGCAAATTGGTTAGGATAATCAGCTAGAGGGCACCAATGAATATTTCTTCTTAGGGCTGTTAAATTAGGCCATGTGGACTACCAGCATATAGATGCATGAGAGAAACGTGAGGGCTTTGCGAAACAGTTGTGCTAAAAATAATTTTTGGTATTATTTTTAATAATGTTATCACAGATGAAGAAAGTGAGGTAGAAGTTTGTAGCCTGCGACATTTCTTTCTCGTGCTTTACAGTGTAAACACTATAAAGCCTTGAGTGTTTGTTTGGCTAGGTAATGCTTTCCAAAAGTATGTCAATGAAGTAGGCATCGGAGTCATAAAATACTTTCCTATATTTAGATTTTAAATATGCAATAGAAAGTCATTAACTTTTAGACTCCTAAGCACCAAAATTGCTTCTGAAAAGGGGGCTTGGATGTTAAAATCAGTTAATTAAAAAATCAAAGATTTTAATATTGCCAGAAATGCACAGTCAGTGTTTTGCTGTCAGCAGTGTTAGTAGGCTCAGTTATATCTTAGTAAGTTTGGTTGCTGTGAGGACATGAGAAGGATCTTGAAACTTGAAGGGGGCTGGAGTATTGTGGGATTACCGGTTGATTGGTTAATTTAGAGGATTATGTTTTTAACTTGATATTAATGCAAAAAAAAAATCCAGTTGCACAGTATCGTAATTTAGGCTAGAAGGGATCTGTGGGGGTCATCTTTCTAGCCCCTGCTCAAAGCAGGGTTTTGGATGTCGTCAGTAGCTTACCTTTATGTGGTTTTGATTTGTGCAAGAACGATTAACTATTCAGGTTTTTTTTTGAGTAGTAGAGAGGCAAATGCCAAAGAGGGGTAAAAATTAAGCCAAAAGTATTTTACAAAGAAGTTGATCCAGATAGCGTTGAAGCATCACCAAAATATCCCACACCATTTCACATATATTGATTTTTTTTTTTTAGAACAAACATTGCTCTTGGGTAGCACAAGGGACTTAGTTTGAGCATTTGTGAATTAATTTTAAATTGCTGGCTAATGTACAGAAGGAGTTGGTAAATAGTAAGAGCAAAGGCTATACAGCATTTTATAGCCAGTGGTTCTGTTTAGAGTTAATCCCTATAATGCAGTGTTAAAATTTACAAAACAGCTTGTAATTGCAGTAGTTTATTTAAACCAGCTATTTGTGGTTATGTCTGCTGAGGAAACTTAAACTTCAATGTTCCCCAGCCATCTAATAGCAGCAAATTGACTGCGGGTCTCTTGTAAGAATATCTAAATGTAGGCTGTTGAATAATCCCTTTGGGGGCCCTGTAACTATTTTTGTGCCTGGATATGCGTCATCAGTGGGTATTTTCTCTGGTGACTAGCTTACATCAGTAGGTCTCCTACCATACACTCTATCAGTGAGTGACTTATGATTGATGGGAGTCACGGCTGCTGTTTAGCTTTTATCTGTGACCTCAAATAATGGACAACAGGAATTTCCAGGCTGTTAAATTCCTTGAATGACTGAAGACACGGGATGGCTCTGCTGATAAACGCAGGTAGTACCCAGATACCGGGTGTTCACCGGGGGCCGAGGCGGGGAGGAAGGAGAGGGGGGTTCCTCGGCTGCAAGGCGGTGAATCCGGCTCCGACGCGTAGCCGAATTGTACGCTTCCCCGGACGCCGGGGAATCGGCCGCGCCGGAGGACTGCTGAGCAACCGTGATGCTCTGACTAACTCTCCCGAGCTCTCCAGCCATACGTGTCTGCTGGTGGCAGTGGCATTTCAATGTGTTTAACTGGCTGATCTTTAGGGCAGTTTGTCGGTCTGTTTTATCCCAGGGAGACGCAGTTTGCAGCTGTGTGGAGGGAAGTGCTGTGGAATTTTCAGCGGCAGCCTGGTTGTTTTCTTAACCCTTTTTGTTGCTGCCGGTGAGCAGTGAGAGGATTTACTGGAGTGCTTAACCCAGGTGCTCTCTGGGCTAAATCTGAAGGTGCAGTAGGCTATGTGGTTTTAAGGTTAAGTTGCACTTGCCACAGTGACCCACTGAGCATGTGGTCGTAGTTCATTTGCTGGTGTTCAGTACTTCATATTACGAAAATAAGGACTGCAGATAGTGAGTTATCCCCTCTTTTTCCTTCCACTCTGCCTTTCTGTCAGAARCTGACATGTGAAATGGGGCTGCGAGACAGCTATGAGATTTTTGTGAGTGTTACCTGTGATGAATTTAGCAGCTTGGGTCAGCCCTAGGGTGAGGCACTTTTTGTCATTTCTTCTTCTTTCCCCCCTGTTCTTCCCATCTCTCCCAGGCTCAGTCCCTTTGATACAGCTGTGATAGGAACCAGCAGATCAGCTCTCTGTGAACTAGAGCTCAGAAGTCTCTCAAGCCCTTCTCCTGGCAACCAGGGAGTAAAAATGACAGACATGGATGCTCTCAGTGTGATTGATGATTAAAAAAAGTCCTTAATGCTGTTTATCGTGCGGCATTGTTTGGCTGAGGGAGGATAGCAGCTGGATCCAAATTCCTCCTCACCACTTCTTCCTGTTGGCAGGTGGCCCTCCGCATGGGCTGGGCTTGCAAACTCTCACGCGGGTCTTACTTATTTGAGTGCCTACTATTGTTTTTCACTCAGGTGACAGCAGGTCGGGTTTTGCGCAGGATTTTGAGACTTGAAAACTTTCAGACGGAAAACAGGAGCTTCGTTTTAACTCGCCCGTGTGTCTCCTCCTCCGCATGTACTAGCCCAGAGGTCGTAGTTAATGAATGAAACCAGGCTTCCTGCAGGAGCCAGCTAACCCACGTCTGTGCGTTTGTTGACACAGTGCTTACATAAAGCTGCCTTGGGTAGCAATGCATGTGCTGTCGTAGTGTAGATGCCCCCGCTCTGAGGGATACAGGTTATGTATACCTTTCCATTCCTTGCAGACGGGTGCCTGGTACCACACATGCACTGGGTCTGAAGCAAGTCTCCTCATCTGCTCTCTGGCTAGTTGAGTGCTGGTTAAGAATTGCGTTCGACAGAAGTAGTAGGAAGAGAAGCGGCAATTAAAAAGAGGCTTGGAAGATCAAGGGAGAGGAGGGAATGAAAAGGTTTTCATTGAACTGTGATTTACGAGTATACTCTTCCTTTGTTTCTATATCTTTTTTTTTTTTGCAGTCACTTCAATAAGACTTTGTGATTCATGACAAATTGGTTATATAATTCAAAATCTGTAAAAGGTTAAGCACTGAAAGCTTGATGAATCTTGAGTCATTTGCATTAAAATTCAGTGAATTTTCCTGGGGTACTGTGCTTAGAAAATGTAAAGCCTGCTAACTGGTTGATGTTGCTATATGTATTATTTGCCACAGCTTTCTAGGAATCATTATGCCTGGCTACACATTAATATCTTTTGGCTAATATTGACCTCCTTTTCCTCCATTTTTAGGGGGATTGTATTTTAGGGTAGTGATAGTATTTTAGGGTAGCTTTCATTTACAGTGTTTGTGAGAAAGATCAGCATCACCAACTTTCCAGAAGGACTCCGCAGGCCTTCAAAACATTTCAGAAAGGGTCGTCATTTGCTAGGAAAAAGCATTGCAAGTTGCCTGCCGTTTCCTGATGCTTGGCACTGGGGCTGTCTGCAAGGCGGAGGGATGAAGTCCAAACTGACGTGTGGCAGTGTGTGTAGGTACCTCCCTGTGTGCTGTGACAGAGGTGACGCGTTGGGGACAAACTAATTTAGGTGCTGACCCTGCAGCGAAGTCACGCCAGGTGGATGCCTGGGTCCATATGCCTACACCCTGTTCACTTCAGTGACTAAGTGCAGGCACCAAGTTCTGCTTGAACAGCTTGAATTGAGGAACGATGACCGCGGTGGCTAAAGCCTTGTTTTTCCGGAAGAGCCTTTGCCTATTCAATGGCCACCTTTAAAACCTTGTCAGTCGCCCTGGACAACAGCTAACCAGATATTTCATCTTGGTAGTTAAAATAATTAGGTGTTGTGAGCAAGCGATATTGCACATTCACTGGAAGTCAAAGCATCCGCTGCTGCATCTTGTAATAACTCCATCGGCAAACCTCTCCCTCCTCCAGCGAAGCGTGTTGGTGTTTCAGTGTGCAACTAGTTCCCAGTGGGCACAGGACTGTAATTACCATACTTGGGAGGCGAAAATGGAGACTGAATCAGACATGGGAATATCAGGGGCTTCATTTTGATTTTTTTTTAAAGAATAGATACAATTCCTTTCTCTCCTACCTGCTAAATCTATGACTGCACGCTCTGTAAAGCTGCTGTAGTGTCGGATATTTGTTGAGGGTCGTAACAATGAGTCGATATTTAATAGTTTTGTATTGTTTTGACAAAGTACTCTCAGTGCTTAAATACTCTTGAGAATAAAGAGGTGCCCTGGGATGGGAAGAAAGCAAAGGTAATACAAAGCTCACCTTGCCCATGGCCCTCCCTTCTGACAGCACTATTTTGTTTGAAGAGTGACTGTATGGAGCAGGCAGTGCTGCTCAGTCATTAATGAAATCATTAACGCAAGTAGAGATATGTTGCTGCTGTGAGCCGGCTACACATTGTAAAAGTATTCTGAAATATGAAGCAAAGTAGTGATTTCACTACTTCAGGGCACATGGTATCTTTTGATTGTGTTAGTTCAAAATCATCTTATTGTAGTCATAAATACTTGATCTTTCAAGGTGATCTTTGTGTTTCCATCAAGTCCCATTGAAATCATTGAACCAGTTCCTAGATACTAGGAAACTCCAATTTTGGCCAGCTTGTGTGAGGAACGGCTTGGATAGTTTCGTTGGTTTGTTTTGGATTTTGTTTCTTCAGGTGTCATGGAGGAAATATGGGTTAGCCATTGCCTCATTTAGACATTATTTTGCTGCAGGGAAAAATAAGGAGTTACTCATAAACATTGTTGATGCTTGTAGTGAGTGGAGTAATAAAGAGCAAGGAGGAAGAAAAGCAATGCAGTGAAATAGCATAAGGAAAGCGTAAAGAAAAGTTGGAAAAGTGAAAAAAGGTATTGGTATTTCATTGTTGTGGTATTTCATTTTTTTAATCCAATTGATAAGATAAATGAAGAGCCTTCCATCTTTTTGATGTTATTGTATGCAATGATGTGAATGAATGGAGTCAGATAACACTGCAGCTCTTCCTGCACGCTCTGTGCCTGATGTCCTCGGTCCTGAAACCTTTGCTCATCAACTCAGTCCTTCCTGCAAGCGGCCAGCGACTTTCATAAGACTGTTGGAGACCCAGGACCAGGCTGTCAGTAAGTTAATAGATTTGTAGATGTTACCCTGGCATCGAGTTAGTTTGAAAGGAATCCACCCATTTGTTTGCACATGGGGAAGAAGAGAGAAGGAAGATATTGCAGGTGAAGCCTGTGTACTGTGGCAGACAGGAAGGTACCTCCTTTATGTTGGTAGTCTGGCACCAACTCCTGTAAACTGTCGCAAAGTCTTTTCTTCGTCTCCTGTTCTGTTTCCTGTGTACCCACAGCGCAGTAATTCCTGTAGGGATTTTTGCTCTTGGCAGTATTTCTCCTTAGTGCCACAAAGTGAGCATTTTTCCTGCAGGACCTCAAACAGCTCAACAAGTGGTGTGCTGCCAGTGACTCAGCGCAGAGTCCCTGTCCATCTGCTCGCAGCCACGAGCACTCCCTCCCAGCCTCCTATTTTCAGATGCAAAGCCGTACGTGTATCCTGAGATAGGAGTGGGTGAGGGACAGGGTTATCCTGGGTGAAGAGGTCCCGTACCCCAAGGAGACAGCGAGGAAAGAAGCTACCTTCCAACCCAGGTTGAAATCTTCCCAAGGCAGATCCTGGCCCTTTGCAGGGTGTTCAGATATTGGCTTGGAAACTTGGTGTAAAGGAGACGAGAAGGAAATGCCGCACACTGACATCCCCAGGAGCCTTGATAATGTCAGGACACCTGACAGTACAGCGGTACTTCAAAAATATCACTGTCGTGAAGGATTTACATGATACTGCAATAGCTAATAACATGAGTGCAGTACAAGGCCCTAATTCAAGATTGCTGAGGAGTCTGCCAAATGTCTGTAGTTTCATGTCATGACTTTGTCCCTTTGCAGACAGGTCTTTAGCTTTGAGGTGTTCCCAGAAACTCATCCAGCCTTTCTTTTTCTCAAGCACAATTGCCAGTTGCTAGTTAGAAATAATAGCAGCTAAGTTAAAGATGAAATTCCTTATCAGGTAGTCATTTTGTTTCACAAACTTATTCCAACAATGTTCAAGGATGGACTCTCTGCAGCTTTCCTTCTTGTACACTTATTTATACTTTTAGGCAGTGCAGTGAATGTACGTTTGGGGATTGCTCTACCTGCTGCTTGTGACCGTCTTTGTTCAGGGTCAGAGGAGATACAAAGTCGGTCCAGGAGATCCTGACATCTGCTGTCCCTTGCTTGGGAGTAGGATATCAATCTGCAGTGTGAAACTCCTTCCCCTCCTCCAGGGAATTCCATTTCCATATACAAAGTCCAGCCAGAAATCCTAATCTGGAAGTCTGTAATTTGGGAATGAGAAAGAAACGGGGTTATGGCAACTAGGAAGCACAAAACTCTTTAAACCCTCGTTCACTAATGTGCAGGGAAAAGTAATAATAACCAAATTTTCTTAGAGTAACCAAATCATGGAGCATCACATTGAATAAAGAGAATAGGAACCTTTGAGGTTGCTTTGCTAGTGGATCTCCACCCTCTGTAAAGCTCAGGGCCATGTGCTGATGAAATACAGCCTGTCTTTAAATGTGAACGGTGGTGATTTTTCACCCTCTTGACTCTTAACCAGGAGCTCAGGTCTCATACCACCAGAAACTTGCCTCTGGTTACAGAGGGAGCAAGGCTGCAAATCAGAAGATCAGTTGCTCTTTTTAGTTTAGCATTTTCTACCTTGATTGCTATTAAAATAGATATCACAGTGGTAAAAGCATCAAAGCCAAGATCACCTAGAAGGGAATAGCAGTCTCAAAGGGGTATAAAGGAGTAAAATGGTGCAAATGAGCAAAAGGAGTATTAGATTAACTACCAGGAAAAAAACCATTACGGTGAAGGCCTGTTCTCCTGATGGAAACCAGAAGAGCTGATGAGTGAGTAACTCAAAAGTGACCTGGACAAAACACTGTAAAATATACTACATAGATTTTTCTCATTTGGATACGAGATGATCTAATAGACTTTGGCCATTTCCTTTTTGATCTAATTTCTGTGATTCTATGATCACTTTTAAAAAAGGTCATTTTCTTGCCTGTCTCACTGCAAACCTTCTTCCTGAAAGTTTTGGCACTTTTTACCACAAAGGGAGGCATTTGCAGAAATCCAATGTGGTGGTATTTTGAAGACTCCAAACAGATTTTTCATGGCCATATCTTGCCGTTGCTCCATTATAAAATTCCCAGAATACTTGATGGGAGTTTTGCATTGAAATTGTATAGTATTTATATCTAGCTATTCTTTAGAGGCCCGAGTCATATCCATGCTCTATTCCCAGAGTAGCCGCCTTCCAGTTCTTTAAAGCTACAATTTGGCTTTACAGGAAATAATAATCATGCCTACCATACTGTAACTAAAATATTCAGACACATGAATCTTTTTCTTGACTTCCTATAAAAATGTCATTTGTAGCTTTATTTTGTTTGTTCTGGTTTGACTATAATATAAACAAGAGTTTATTAAAGCGTTAGCTCTAAGTTGCAGTTCTTCCTTGAGATTGCAAGGTCTTACAAAAAATACTATTGAAACTGCAGGGCAAAACCACGTGTTAACAGAAAAATGAATAATGAGTCTGTTTTCATATGGATTTTTTAAAAAGTACAGCTTGTAGTTGAACTAAATGTACTATTTCTTCCACTGCAGTCAGGAAGCCCTCATAGACTTTTGACAGCGCCGCCAAAAAATTAATGCTTCAGCTGTTCAGAAGATATCAAAAGCTTGTTTGACAATTGTAATCTCTTCCAGRAATTTCCTTTCCCATTTTCCCTCCCTATAAAAACTGATAACAAGATGCTTATATAGTAGAAACGGAAAGTCAGAGGTATGTTACAAAGCGTTGTGCATTCCTTCCAGCCTCACAAGATGAGGCACGACATCTCCACAGTGGGCTAGGAAGTGCAGGCACTCCGTTGTGTAAGTAGCATTTGCTTCAAGGATTAACCGCTTGCCAAGATAGCACAGATTTAAATGTTTCCTAAGCCATTTTTGAGTTTTTACGTAACGTGGCAGCCAACGCCACATTGGAGCTGTTGGAGATGGCTGGGAGGAACTCAAAGCAGTGACCAAGGAAAGACAAAACCAAAGGAAGCAGAGAAGTACACTGCATGTACCAGCATCAGTTGACACAGCAGAACTGAAGGCAAGGGAAAGCAGTGCCAGCCTGGCTTCTCTCGAATTTCTGTCCTCACTTTTACATGCAACAAGATGTGACAAACTGAAATGAGACGCAGCTTGAACTTTTGTTCTGAAGCGTATTGAAAAGGCACTGAAACATGGACTCAAAGGTCAGAATTGTTCCCTTTTCTGTACCAAACTCCCAGGACAGATGTTAATACTATGTCTTTTAAGGCTAATCTTTAATAGTATTCACTCATATGCAATATGAAACATACAGTATTACTGTGGCTGTGGTGAGGAGAGGTTTGTTCTTCTTTAATGATAGAAAGGAGATTCTGTGTTAGGAAGAGTGAGATAATGAAAAAGGTTGCCAATAAAAAAGCCACTATGTTTGCAGAGGGTGCCCTTGTGTTCAGCAAATGTCAATTAGAGAAATGTCACTTTATGTGTACGATGGGTTATTACTGCACAAACACTTGTACAATTACGCGCTGGGTCAGAAGGGCAAGTTAGCTTCGCCTCACGGCTGTGATTTTAAAGCAACACAACTATCAGGCACACAAATACCAGGCGCTGCGGAAGGGGAACAGTAAAGTAATGACTGTTCGAAAATGCAGGCTAAAGAGAAAAAGAGTCAACGTAACAAGCCTTGGCATTGTGGGAGGTAATTTTTACCATGTCTGCACTACATGGATTAGAAACATCATCTTTATATAATGGAGAAGCGAATGCTTCCTTCCACCACTTAAATAATATACTGTTATGTTGTTCTGATGCTTGGAAATGCGAAGAGAATATACATTTCTTTCAGTTACCTTCTTTGATACTGGAACGTTTGTAGTCCACGTGCCTTTGTAAATGAGTTTGTGTACTTCCTTCTGTTGTGCTGCCAATGGTCTGGTATCACCAACATCTTCCTGATATACCCTGCTCTTAGCTCTTGTGTGGCTCTGACTGACTTCAGTAAATGGAATAAAGGACAGTTCTGCAAGTGACCTGGTKCAAGGCGTGTCCTTGGGTGTTTATTACTTTCACCTGTTTGTAGGTGTTCTACTTGGTGTTTCGTTTTGCATGTTTTGCCTGAAGCTTCCTTAGATTCAAGTCTAAAGAGGCAGAAGGCTCTGTGGATGCTGTGGCCATCGCGGGTGTGTACAGGATAGCTGCGCTGTATGTGGATTCGTGAGTTTGGCTCTAAGGCTATATCAGGTTTGTCTTCCTTTCTAATGTGGTTACCATCTGTGCTTGTGCTGGCTTCTCTCTGGGTCATAAGAAAGAACACACTTCAGCAAGGATTGTGTTATCGTCGGTGGCCTGAACCTTTGTGTTCGTTTGACCTCACACCTCTAGGAAGCTCAGCTGGCAAATGCAGCGCAGCCCTTTGTGGCAACAGCCTCTGGGGTGCGTGGACTGATGGTTAGGTTGTCCTGCTTCTGTATATGCTGAGGTATTTTCATCGACATGGTCTTTCCACAGGTTTGAAATTGCCATGGCGTTAAAGTACCAGCTTTCCCTAAAGAGGAAGCTCACCCGAGGACCTGCTCGAACCCAGCATCTGCTGGGGCAGGACGGGGTGGCAGAAGTTAAATGGAGAGCGTTAGTCTGAAAAATTTTATGAGGTCACCATCCTTTTAAATTGGTTTACACAGATGGCTGTCTGGTTTGTTGCTTTGTCCTTGCTTAATAGTAACTGTTTATGGAAAAACGAATTGCTTTGCAGAAGGAGGTCCAAAAGCTCATGCTGTTGTTTCCCTCACTGGAGATCTTCATGTTATTATGGGCATACAAAGATTTGGCCTGAAACAGAGATTAATTATGAAGCGCGCAGTGAATAATTAACTGTTTGACTTGTTCCTAAGCTCTGTAGTCACCGGGTTAGAAAGATTTCCCAAAACTGCAGGAGATAAGAGAAGGTTATTCCTGGTTTCACAATGTCCGTATTGTTAGGGCTTTGTGCTGTGTGTACTCTGACATCAGCTGATACCTACGCAAGTTGGGTCCAGCTTCTCATCCAAACCACTTCCTGGGGTTTTCTCGGGTAATGGCAGTGATTCAGAAGAAACCGCAGTGCCTCAGAAAGCCATTTCTTACATGTCGCACCCAGACTGTGTGACCGGGAAGAAATGAGGTTCTTGGGAGAGAGTTTTGATCTTAAAAATACCCACTTTTTTTGTTTGTTCTGCATTCAGATTTAGATGTGCATTGCTTGCCTTGTGTCCTGCTGACCTGTTCGTAGACTCGTGGTATGTATTGTGGAAGATGGGACCAGCCTCCAGGCAGAGACGCTGATTTTGCATCCACAATAGTTCCTACCTGGCAAAAAAMCCCCAAGAAATAGACAGGATTAAATTTTTTTGACGGAAATAAAATCTAAATAATGGTACTCTGCACTTTTGCAGGACTGTCTACTTAAGAAGCTGAGAGTGAGTTAGAAACATTGATGAAGCCTCTATTCTGTGAGGTGGGTATGTGTTTTTATTACTATTTTGGAAAAGCATTAAAAATTCAAACCATTTGCCCAAGTCCAGACACAGAGCTATTTAAGAGCTGTGAATAGAGTCCAAAAGTTTTCTGCCATGGCATGTGTTCTGATCAATACTTACAAATAAGGTCTTTTGCCTTCCTCTAGAAGGAAGTGATGAGTTTTTGCATTCTGTTAGCGTTTGAAATGACTCTTTTAATTTTCGATTTCTGACTAATGGAAGGAGTGACTCTTACAGATACTTCTGCTCTGCTGTCCTCCTGCTCTTGTTGTGTGGTGGCCTTAGATCACAGTTTGAGGAGATAACAGTCTGTGATAGGGGAATCAGTGGAAATCAAACGTGTCCACTGGACCCAGGCCAAACATAATCTGGGGTTCAGAAATGTTCAACGTGTTTCATTACTTCTTTATTTTAGCATTTCGTCACGGTCAGATGCACCAGCAGTCTTTTAATAAATCCCCTTCTGCGTTGAGACTTGCAGCTCAGGTTCGCAGACCCATGAGGACTGGATAATTTGAATAAGTCTGAGAAGTGAAACTGAACATTTGTAGGTGCAGCAACTACAGGCAGCAAAACTAGTGAAGCCTTGTAATTTTGATAGCCTTTGCCATTACAAGATACTGCGTGCAAACCCGTCAGCTCCGCTTGCCCTCTGCATGAGCAGCTCGGACGTGGACCCTCAGCACTTGTGTGCGCCGGGCTGGTCGCCCACCCCTGCTTGAGTGGCCCTGCTCCCGGGGGACTTGTGTTGGGACTTGTTTGGCCTGGAGGAACTCTCTCTTGGGTTCTTGGTTATTTGCACCGATTTCCCTTTTGATTTTGGGAGATAAACCCAGCGAGGGGGCTTCTGCCTCCTGCTTCTCACCGTCGGCATCCTGGACTTGCTGTGGCAAGCAATAAGTCAGGATTGGAATATGTCTCTTTAAGGATTTGGGTTTTTCTTTAAACCCGCGTTTGCCTTTAAAAGGCTTTTTTGAATAAGTTACTCTGACAGTAAGTACCAGAATAGATATCGATAAAATATGAATTTATGCATGCCAGCTTTTATCTCTTTTGTGTCTATTCACAAATATATACCGAAAATTGACTCTAGCTCCATATGGCTCCCAATCTCTTCCCTCCCCCGGCTGTCAGCTTCTCCTTACCTGGATGAATAAAAGAGAGCAGAGTGCTGGGCCACAAGCTGAAGGTGGGTGTAGCAGAAAAGTTATATTCAAAATGTTTTTCTCTGGGATATCGCTGTGGCTCCTCAAATGCCTCTCAGTTCAGATGGAAAACTCATTAAAAATATGACGCAGTTTGATGCCCATCTTGGCTTCACACTCTGAAAAAGGAATGAAAATACTCAGAGGGCGAGTTACCTATGTGCAGATTTGCTTTCTGGGTGATAGAGGCTGTGCAAAATCTTTTATTGCTTTAGAAGCTTTTCAGTACCCATTACAGCTATTAATTAAAATAACTTATTTTTTAATCTGAAATTTACACTTGGTGGAATTAGAGATGACAGGCCTGCTTGTAATCTGTTCAATAGGGCTATAAGAAAGTTGGGATACCTCCACCTTGAGACCTTCCATTTTCTGAACGTAAGCACCATCTATTTTGCTCGGTTCTGAAGCATTTAAGTTCAAAATCTATGGTGAGATTTGTAAGACATCATTTGATTGAAATTATGCAAATCCATTGCTGTAGCATAAAATGCTGTAAGATCTTTGGGAGGGAAACCACCCGTTTCTTCCGCCTTAAGGCGCCCGGAGGCGGAAGGTGCAGGTTTCCCACGTCGCTGCATCGCGTGCGGCAGGTCGCACAGCTCACTGCCTCACTGCCCGCACTGCACTGCCCGAAAACCTGCGCCAGTCGCTTCAACGCTTTGATGTGAACGGACTCCTCAGAGTCTCCAAAATGGGAAAGTTATCAGCCAGTATTAGGTGTTGTTGCCATTAATCAATGATTCCGTTATTACAGCGTTATACAGCTTCAAAGGCCGTGTGGGTGGGCAGCTAAGTGGTCGTCTTCTGTTGCTGATGCTCTAGTCAGCTGGTAAGGGAGCTGAAATGGTCACAGCTGATTGGGAGGTTTCTTCGGCGATTCCTTTCTTCCCCTGCCTTTAGCAACCAAACATGAGGCCACAGCTTTCTGTCCTGTTAGAGCATTAAGCTATATTGTCAAATACAGGACAGTTAGATCAAGTTTTAAAGATATCTAGGGGGATAAACAGAGGGAGAAGCAGCTAAGGAGGAACAGAAGACAAAACTGGTTGGAAGAACATCTAAAGGGCAGAAGGTTCTGAAATACTTTACCTCTGCTCTAAACTGGGACAAACCCTTGACAACTCTTATACAGTAAGATACCTTATTTCAGAACATTTTAAATGTTGCTTCAGTTTTATTTTGCATAAAGATGTTTTGATGGCGTGAAGGTATTCCAACTCATGTCATATGTCTTGTTAAATTATAATTCACTGGGTAGCACAACAATACTGTTAAACTGTTAGCATTGAAGTATCTTGTTATATTACAAGGCCTATTACTTTATTAATCTTCATTTAAACCAGGGACAGAATTTCTATTTTTTATGGAACTTTTCACTTCCATCAAATCAGTATGTTTTTCTTTCAGGAAACCCTTTCAGTATGAAAAGTTTGGAAGAGTTACACAGTTTTACAAATTTTTTCTATTCTTACTACGCAGTTTCAATTTTTAAAATGAGTGAAACGTGCCTTCTTTTATTGTCTATAAACCCCATAAATCCCTAGAATTACATACTTATGACTACATAGGATTTCAGCACAGATAGGGCTGACTTTTCATTTCTGTGAGAATGTTTACAATTGAATGGTCTCAAGAATAAAAACGCAGCTTTTTTACGCGTATGTTTTGCGAATATAGAACTTGCACACACTCGGAGCCGTGAACCAAAAGCTTCAGATTTAGCCAGCAGAGAGGAAGGAATTTGTCTGCTCTACAGCAAAAGGAAGTATTTGCTGTGTTATTGTAGTACATGGCCTTTTGCCATCTTTGATAAAGTATTTAAGGGTTGTGCACCCAAAGTCTGCTGCCCTCTTGACCCATCATCCATCACCGGCTGTAGATGAGGTAGATGAGACGCAGCTCCATAGGAGAGCCATTGTTTCAGCCCTGCGCAGCTCCTCCGAGAACGGAAGCTGCAGACAAAGCGGCTCCCTGTGATTCACCGCACCGCTCAGCCTCCTGGCGTTTTCTCTTTTACCTATACCTTTTCTGGCCCCGTGTGCCGGACAGACACGTGAGGAAGCTGTGGGATTGATCTACTTTCACTCAGCTTCACTGGGCGTGAAAGAGGCGAGCGTCTGGGATTTTTTTTTCTGTATTAAAAAGGAAAACCAGAGACAATTATCACAGCGCTGTGCCTTGGCGATATATTTTAATTTATTTCCCTTTTGACTGTTCAACACTGTTGATAGATGATGCTTAAAACACTGAATTGCCCATCGTTTTTCTAGCGCACTGTGAATTGCCCAGTCTTTTTTTTTTCCCTCTCTGAAAGCAGTTCTGGTTACAGAGACGCCAGCATCCCCAGTAAGTATGCCAAGAATGTACAGTTATACTTTATCCTGCTAAATTAACAGACAGGAATAGTCACACCAAACCAGATTCAGCTCCCAGATGGGAAAGCGTCTCCTCTAGCCCAAATTTTAATGACTTTTTTACATGAGGAAGTTTCACCAATATAGCATACAGTGTGATTTAAAACAAATGCTGTCGTCTCTCTCTGTTGGTGACAGGTAACTTGTAGAAAATAGTGATGATTTCTTTGTTTTCAACAACTAGGGGTTGGAAATGTCTGGACATTTAGGTAGGCTAACTCTTCTCTTAGTACCTTAAACTATTTAAATTTAAAAAGATTATTTTTAGTTTATATCAATTGTACTTTCCTGAGCACTGGTTTGAAGTGAAAACCAGGGTCTGATTCTAATTCAATTTGTCATATATGCAATTCTCGTAGCTTTGTGAATTCAGATATAATTTACATTCCTGTAAGTGACAGGGGAAAGAGTCCTAGATGGCATAACAACAGTATCAGAAGAGCTAACTTTAATTGTTGAAGTATGTGGTCCTGATGGTGTGAAATATTCTCAGACAGACATTTCTGTCTCCTGACTAGGAAGAATCTGTTCATGAGATGATGAAATCCATGGTCTTTCACGATTTGCCTGTGCCAGCTGGAATGCCATGGGAGATTTCGGCTACCTGCAAATTTTAACAATGACTGTGTTATGATGAAATGAGGCAGAAGTTTTACGATTTGTTTAAAAGAAGGGAAAGGGTCTTCCACTTTTTATGAACACTTTACCTAAAAGATGCTGAAGTCCATAGCCTGACTTCTCCTTGGAACCGCTTTAGGTTCCTGCCATGAAGCTGAGTATGATATGCAAGTCCTAGAAGAAAAAGTTAAAAGGGGCGTACATGGGCGTTCGGATAGAAATACACAATTCTCTGTGGTTGTACCAGACACTGTAAGTACCATATCTCCCAGTCATTGCAGGTGCTCAGACACTGGAGAGATACTTTAGATGGGATTACTTTGTGCTGTTCTCCGGTTCACTCTAGTTTTCAGTGCACTGTACTGCTCTATTCCTGTTTATAAATCTTTTAAGTGTGCACATTAAAAAAGTAATTAAATTGTCATTATAATTTATAGTACGCCTGAAGTCAATCACCTAATTAAACGGAAAGAGCAGAGAGGTAGTAGGTTCATAAGCATTTATTAAGTACTGCAGTATTAATTATGCAGGACTTTTGAACCAAGCAAAAGAGGAAAGAATGGAAACACCAATCTAAAAAGACTTTCCATTGCTGCCCTTCTCAATTTAATAATATGAGACACCCCCCCGCCCCCAGTTGGCAGGACAACACTAATGCTTTCTTTTTGTTAATTTTTAATGAAATTATGATGGTGTATTTTTTATGACAATCACTTGCAGCCTTTTCCTGTAATATTTTTGAAAGAATAATATGTCCCTATGCAGGGGCCTATAAATACGTGAGTAGAATTGGAAGATACATTTAGAGTTATGGTTTGGGGTGGATTGTGCAGGAACAGACTCTTGGTCATCACTCCTCAGCCTCTCAGGCGGGGAGCGGAGCCTATGCTGGTCCCAGAAAAAGGGCTGGGGGGGCAGTGGAGGTGGAGGCTGAGCCCAAAAGAGGAGGCTCTGGATGGCACTGGAAGAGCGGCGGGGATGGGTAGGGACACCGTGGTCACGAGAAGGTTTGCTCTTTCTTTGCAGCCTTTCTCTCACCTCTAGCTGTAAACCCGTGTCGCTTGGCTGAAAGCGGAGGGTAGGAGCTGCTGGCTCGCCCCGCGGGGACCAGGGTCGGCCCGAGGCTCTGCAAGGCGACGGGTTGTGGGCTGGAGCCCAAGACGTGGAAGTGCCTTATATTAGTGAGCTTGTGAAACTGGGCTATCTTACCGTGTCTGGTTTGTATTTTGCTGCATCAGATGAACTGCCTCAACACAAGAAGGTGACGAGGATGGAGCAGAGGCCTTAAATGTAGAATTTCTTCTTTTTACCTAGTTTGTTAAAAAATTAAAACCACTGATAACACACTGAAATAGACTTACTTGCATTCCATGTTGTTTCTGGAGTTTTCATTTCAGCCGCAGCGGCCTTTACATGTGAACGTTAGACTTTGAAACTTTTCTTTTAGATAGCAGAGGGGTCTGATCCTGCAGCCCGGGCCTCGAGCCCTGGCTGCACTGAAGTAGCCCACGGGCTTTAAGGGAGAGAGCGAGTGAGCAGGCAACCAGGGAGCATTTCAGAGGTCTGTGGTCTTGTACTGCTCCATCAGCCTGCAGTGAGCAGGGCCTTACTGGTGCTTGGGGATACAAATGCAGCCAGTAGGCAAACCACCGTAATAAACCGTGATGAAGACCAGTAAGAGTCTCAACACAACTGAACAGAATTCAACTCATACTTTGCATCTCAATTGGGTGTTGATGGTAAGGGCTAAACTGAAATCCTGGGAAAGGAACACCTTTGCTTTTTTTCCTGCAAGAACTTGTAGCAACAAAAGCCTCTCCCCCGCTTCACCAGAGGTGAGGCCTTTAAAAGACCTTCAGATCAGAGGTCTTTTTAAAAAAAAAGCTGGCCAAAAAACCTTCCGTATAAGTGGACAGGAAGATGTTAGAGACTTATCTACTTGTACTGTCATTATCAAGTTGATGTAACATATTTGGAACCTAACTGCACAGGTATTAGTTTATCTTGCAGTATATTAAATAGAAATTCATTGGCAATACATAATCACAACATAAGGGCAACATCTAAAAGTTGGACCTGACTTATCTGAAAACTGGGGAACCAGTTCAATAGCTCTTTTTCTGGAAGAAATTGAGATTGTGCGATTAGAATATAAATCCCTGCTGAAGGCCATTTCTTTTCACAGTCTTTAATAGGCTGCACTGAATTGACAGCAAAAACAACAAAAAAGAAAAGCTGGACTGAACGATCAAGTAAATTTACCGTGTATAGATTTTTCATTTATAGAGAAAACATTAAATCTATTTGTCCATGAGCACTGCAGTATTCTGTACCATCTTCTTTCATTCAAGGATGCAGAGGATTGTATGCTAAGGCCTGATCCAGCAATGTATTTGGCAGCACCCTGTCTCCTTGTCCCGCGCACCCGCTGAGACACAGGCTTGCACGCCTTGCTGGAGGGAGACCTGTGGCTACCACTCTTAATCTGTTTATTACTGTAATTACTGTTTCAAAACGATATAATTGGGATTTCCTTTACAACAAAGACAATGTTTTACCTTATATGGAGCAAATCAAATTATTGACAGCTCTTCATCCCAGAACTCATAATAACCCTATAATGAGCACAGTCATTATGCTTCAGGTTAGCACCACAGCAGCATTATAGAAGGAATGTAACTTGACAGTTGTCTGGGGAAAAAAATAATGTATATATATATATGTATATATAAAAAAGGTACTGGCCTAACCAAGGTCTCAGATGACATAATACAAGTTGGGTTATATAATTCATTTTATGGTCAATAAGCCTGTCTTCTGAGCTGCATATTAGAAAACGTAACGCTTGTCTGTTTGTATCAGACTTTACAGCCATATCTTTAATATATAAATTGCTCGTGCCATGCTATTGTTAAGCATGTTTTCAGCTTCTCACGCTGGCAATAGGCAGGGGCAGTCCCGGCAGCGGTGTCATCTCTTTGTTGAAACAGTGAAAAACTAGAAAACCCAAACCTTCCTTGTATTGATTCTGAAAACAAGTTGGATGAGTATTGTATTGCAGCTGTTTGAAGCAACTGTGGAGAGAGCCGTTTGGATTCCCTCTGCCAATTTTTTTGTCAAAACAGAGGAAAAAAAAGTCTCCTCTTCATGTGTGAGAGCCCCTTCTTTACCACTTTCTTCAGGCATATGTTTTCATTGGGAACATTGACTTGTTTTATTTTACAGGCAAATAATTGATTTAAAGTCCCAGATTCTACTTCAATGCATGTGCATTATGATACAATGACACACCAAATGCATATTGTATTTTAAATCCACGACTGTGGAAATATTTGCGAATCCTTGGGTATTCAAACTGGTGTAGGTGTTCTGTTGCGGATGGAGAACTTGACCACCTGAGTCTGTCTGTATGGGTTGCTCAGCAATCACTCAGAGCGAGGCAGCTTGACGGAGGTCTGTGTTAGGCACTGGCAGAGTTGGGACAGGCGGGTAGCACACGCCTTGCACGCACAGCGTGTGACTCCAGGCAGCTCAGCCGAAAACTCTCTCCGTAAGCGTGAGCAGGCCACCAGCTTCTCCTGTGCTCCTGGACCTCCTCTGTGTTGGGAGCACAGGGGTGTCACAGTCATTAATATGTATCAGGTGAAGGGTGTTATTTAAAAATCGAAGCATATGGTGCTCTTGCCATGACTGCAACCCCACCAGGCATATCAGAAGCAGCTTTTAAGTTCCTGCTACTGGAACTTAGTGTGGCCTCGTCAGCCTTCAGATGCTTTGTGTAAATGCTCAGGTAATCTTGGTGCTGACGTGGCTTCACTCCTAGCAATGTCTGCTGGAAATACAACACGGCAGAGAGGAAACAGTCGAGGAGGTTCCTGGAATGTGTGGAAGACAACTTCCTGACGCAGCTGGTGAGTGAGCCTACCAGGGGAGGTG